>OY856410.1:1391251362-1391323862 GCA_963693085.1 Alisma plantago-aquatica
TTCTTATAATTTTATATAATCATTGAGTTAAGATTGAATTTATTTATATATTACTATGCCATCTTTCTTTGCAGTGGAACCAGTTAATAAACTAAAAAACCAACTATTATGCTCATAAAAATAGTCTCTTTTAGCCTGAAATTTTATTCTTATCTCATGCCTTACGTTTTAAAACTAATTATCAATGCCACACTTACTCTTTGTTATTTTAATGTGCCAAATTGTCTAAATACTAAATCGTCAAGTAATATACTTATAAGTTTTTATTAGGTATGTAGTTATTACTTCAGTAAAAAAATCTCGGCCTTAACTTGTTTAGCTCAGCCCCCGTTATCATGATTTCTTAGATCCGCCACTAATGGCACATGAGCCCGAGTTCTGATTCCCTATTTCTGTTTCTCTATGACGAGTATATCACAACCTTTGGTTCTCAAAGTGAAAGCATTTAAAGCCTAACTCTAACGGTCATGATCTATGCGGCACAGTACCGCAACAGGGAGCTGGAAAAGTGAATTCTCTCCCCATGAGCCCTTGCCTAGTAGACTTGAGCCAGTAGTGGACACAATGTGGACCCTCAATCCGGCCTTCTTGGTTTTCTTGTGGAAGGCAGCGTCTGAGAAGGCAAAAAAATGGGAATTGTTTGGAGCTCACTGACTGAAACTTTGATTTGTGTTAGTTATCCTTATCTGATACTTTCACAGGTAGAACAGTAATAGTGTTGGTATGTATGCCCTGAGAGCCAATCATGGGATGATTGGTGGGATACATTAAGATTGATTTGATAAACATCAAAGGAAAGCTTCCAATTCTTTCTGGTTCAGTCATATGAGATAGTGATAGAACAGATTGAATGTCTAGAGAATGACAGTACTCAATGACGTATGCTTTCAGGTTAAGGACCTGAACGATGAGATCATACGGATGCTAAGAGTTTGTAAATTCTTGTTATGTCCCTAGTCGGATGTCATTGTGGAAGGTAGATAGACAGCAATGACACACAAGACTAGATTGTGGTGTTGGTTGATGACAAAATCTCATTAGTCATGATATAGAGATATCAAACCAAACACATAGGTACTAGTTAGAGAACAAGGTACCGGACAGACCCACCGTGAGTTTGACACATGGAACCATGAGATGGTAGTCACAGTCAGTACTCACAGTGATGGTGGTGAGTGTGATTCTTTGACCAGAAATCACTACTGTTACACCCCGATCTCACAATTTCCTCAAATCATGAGATTAGGGTGTAAGATAGGATTTGTATGCAACACAAAGAACACCCTTAACTTTTCCTTTTCTTTTCTTTTCTTGTTTCCCCGCATTGAATCACATAACATATTAACAATGGAATCTGAACATTTCTTTTACTAATCAAACTTTAATAGTAAGGATACATGTATAAACATTCATGAAGTCTCTCACACGTTATGCACATGAAACTTGCTAATTAGCATACATATCAAAGAGAAACAATATTACACATTGTAATTACAACTCTCTCTCTTATCTCTTACTGAGGACCTAGAGTGACAAGGACCGACTGACTCAACTAATCTCATACTTGACTCATGTGGCAGATCTACTCTGACGCTCTGATCATCTTCAAGTCCATGCGGTTAACCCTAAAATGTTTGAGTAGAGGGGTGAGCCTACTCGCTTAGTGAATGAGTACTTCATGGAAACAGACTAATGCACTAATGTGATTCCAGATATAATTTGAATAAACGATATGAAATTTAACAACAGTAAATACTACACTGAGCAGTTCTAAAACAATATAATTGAAATAACAAAGAATGTAAATATTGCATCCAAAGAATAACTACAAGAAGACTATGCTTCTAGTCTTCCTTAACTCTTTTATTTATAAGGAACTCTGTGAACCTATATGATCGTATTTTATATTATGCCCTAAATATATGCAGTGTACTCTACATATAAAGATCCGCAACAAGTCCATGCTACGGTCCCACCGTACAAGACTTAGCGACACACCCGGGAAGTGCTAAGTCTGACTACTCGTCCTGGTCTGCACAGGACACAGGCTCCTCGGCCTCCTCGCACAACCACGTGTGCTCTCGACTCCTTCTTAAACCTGAGTACACCGGCGGAGAGTCACAGGGTTACCTTCGCGACACAAGCACGAATGGTGTTAGATAACCAAGTTTTCTGGTGATATCGCAGTGCCATTGTGACACAAGCACAATTGTTGTTAGACACTGCCCTTTTTTTCTCTTTCCTCGTTTGTCCGCGACACAAGCACGGATGATGTTGCAACACGAGTTTCACCCCAAAGTTGCAGACCCGTCTAAGGGGTTCTACGGTGTTAGGGCATCTAGGTCTATACTTGATTAACAAATAAACAATTTAACAGAAATATCACATAGCAACATCAAAACTCATGTATTCAACATATATCATATCTCAGTAACATCCCTTTCTAAGGCATGTCATATCTCATCACCTGCAATTTACGAGATATATATTGGAATATAAGAAGCCCTGCAGTATGTAGATATCATTTCAGAGAGAACAAGCATATAAAGTTAAATGCACTAGAAACATACAATTTAACAGTTAAGTATCACCACATCTCATACCGAGACCTTTCATGTCACCATAACATAATTCATTGAACACCCTATCCTTAGGGTTTCATTCACCTTATTCATTCATCACATGCCAACACCCTACTCTTAGGGTTTCATTTGCCTCATTCACTTGTCACATGGCTCTTATCATGATCTCATAAGATATAAGCATTTACTAAATAAAGACTGTTTCCAACAAATCATATGAAATCAATATAGACATGAAACCATGGAAATTTAACTAAATTTAGGTTTTCCATATCATCACTGCGATATCATGTATCCAGAATAAGATTCAATTAAGATAACCCACGAGGTACATCCTAACCACTTATAGGATTACTAGTCCTTTTCAATAAGGTTGAAACTCTAGCGATATCTCAATTAGGTCAAACCCTAATTACATCATTTTATATAAATCTAAAAGCATCATCACTAGGAAGTGTTGTATACGTATCTGATATGAATCTACCATTTAGGAGTCATTCAAACAGAGAAGGAACCCATATCATATCGATTTACAATAACTTAAATCAAACGGACATTTCAGGATTTAGAATTCACATGCTAAGCATTTAGGGATTTGGATGTTATAATCAAATTCGTGCATTAGAATATTTTAAGGAAGAACCCACTCACCCTAATGTGTGAAAACACCTCACAACTGCAGCTCAACTCAGGGAATCTCGAATTCCCATCAAATCCCTAGCAAATCTCCCAATTCTTCTTCCATTCAACTCGGGAACCTTGAAAAAGAGGGATTATGAAGAAAGGGTGAGAAAAGAGGGGATTTCGACATCATCTTGGATCAAATCAGAGCAAGGAAGGAATCTTGACATGAGAGAGAAGATTCACCATAAAAGTCTATGCAAGGAATCCGAACTTACTTGATTTCACCCTTCCTGGAATCGCAAAACCCTAATTCAGCAATTCCCCCACTTTCTCCACTCAAGCCCTAATTCTCCCTCTCTCTCTAGGAGCTCATTTCTCTGGAATGAATGACGAAGAATGAGTGCTGCTTTTGTGTGTGGTCGTTCATATAAGTCAATTGAGCTGCTTGGGTCAATTGCATATTGACCCAACACTTAACTTTAATTATATAGGCTGAATATTCAGTTATACAAAAGTTACTGTAATTCGTTTATTTCAGAGATCAAACCTTCTCCAACAATTATGAGAATTTAGAAAGTTGTTTATAATTGATCTATAGAGCTTCAGATAAAATTTGAGATCATTTGGAGTTACCAATAATTAATTAAAAATAGAACAGTGCACTGCTATATTGCAGTCTGCAAAATATTCGGCCGAGTTTGTCCTGCACAAACTCGACCGACACCCTTACTGTAGGGATTCAAAAGTCATCCAAAAATTATTCCAATTTAACAGAGTGTCTAAAACTGTGTTTTTCAAACACAGTTAAAATTTGAGATCAATTGGATATACCAATAAAAAGATAAAATTCAATTACCACACTGCTGTAAAATTCTGGAAATGTGATCGGTCGAGTTTGAAACTCGGCCGACAAACAGGTCAGAGCATTCTTCAAAAATTCTGATATTTTCCAATATTGTTCACATTTTATATATCCAAATCATATCCAAATTTGAAGTAAATCAGAGTTACACATAAAATAATAAAAATCATTTAGTGAGACATTCTACTTATCAAATTCTGTATTCATGCATTATCAAAACCCTATTTTTGGGCCGATTAGGGTTTATGTTTCTCAAACCCTAATTCTCAAGACAAAAGAACATTTAGACTTCTTATCATAGTTAAAACATCCTAATTGTGTTATCGTCATTAATTAGATTTCAAGAATGATTATTCCAATTAATCTTTGCAATTGTCTAGGTAAACCCTAGTTTACCAATTAAGCTCAAATGGGGTCGTAACAACTCTCCCCCCTTAGAATGTTTCATCCTCGAAACATAAACCCACAAGAAAGATACATTCAAGGTTATTCTAAGCTTCTAAAGCCTTCCATGTCATTATATTCTTGTATTTCTTACCTGAATGTAGTTTTCAACATTAGATCTTTTAATTCTTTACTAAATCACAACATGTTTCAAATAGTTTTCAATGATATCAAGCAAATTCTTTATGCCACAGTCAAACATAGAATGCAAAGATAAACTACTACGCTTTCGCTGCGCAACTCTGATACTCTGATACAACTATCTCAACTTTTGCTGCTCAGAGAGTTCTATTGTTCTGTATCACTTTTAAGTGACAAAAGTAAGTTCACCATACTATTTAAAACTTTAATAACATGCTACTCAAATAGCAAAACAGTCTTGAATTAGAAGACTAAATTTAACAATCAATTGCACAATACTACTCTTAGCATCCCCATTGGATCATGGATGCGTGAGGTGAAGCATTACCACCTCATTCCATACTATCATGTTTCGATCCTGGGACATGTGGGTTATGGGCCCACACACAATTCAAAGTGTAACCATCGTATTATATCATTTTACGGTTTCAACCACAGTAATAAAGTAATCCACAATTGTATCAGACTTTCAAGCATTAATTATACTCAATTACCATCACTCAGTTATATCAGAGCTAGGTATAACAAGCTACACCTCATTATGGTTACTTGTCCAAACAATCTGTTTATCATCCCTTTCTATTTATATGAGTGAATAGATATAACTACCTTATTTAAGATATCCCTCCATGTGTTATGACATCATCCAAACCGTATCACCATATCACAAATACACAATAGTAAGATGCATATCAGGTATGAATTACTACAACTATCATACGCCTTTAATTTAACATATAGCTTACACACATACCCTGAAATCATATGTAGAACCAACCTTCATACCCTAATATGCCTTCAACAAATCATATATGTAAAAACAAATTCACATATTACACAAAGCTTGTGTTTTCCCATATCTCTCTTCTCATTCATTACTTCTTTACTTTTTGCTACCTATCCTTTTCATATGATTATATACAATAAACATCATTAACATTGAAGCATTTAAGATAGGAATAGATTATTCATCATTCTTGCTATCACACAAGAATTTTATTTCTTATCGCACTTCATCGTAATGTATGTCACTATTACGTTCACTAGATGATCCTACCAAGGTAGTTATTCACTATATATGATTCATTTTCTCTTATGACCATGTTGCTTATTCATATGTATGGTCATGTATACCATGTTACACATATTTCCTCCTTTATCTTTATACTATTGTGAAGTTAACGTTCTAAATTAATAGTCCTTTTATTAGTTTTTACTCATGTTGAATACATTACATATTCTTCATTTTTAAATCAAGTGGATCATGCATGAGTCAAACATGGTTTCTCTTTCAATCAAGTTTTTCTCTTCTGAATACAGTCTACCTTTGTATGACTTATTCATTCGTTAAACTACACCTATGTCCTTTGCTTAGAAACTAGTTTGTTGTTCTAGTCTTATGAATTACATGTTCATACGATCCTTTTTACTTTTACTCTATTATATGATTCATTCATCATGATTGATTCTTGCTATTTAGAACCATACATACATTTCACATATCTTTTCTATATTTCATATGTATAGTTCATGTAATATTAATCAATAAACTGATTATGAACTTCTTATCATGTTCTATTATTCCCAATTAAGGGTTTCACATTTGAGACCCCAAAGTTAAACCTCAGATATCAGTTTCAACTAATTCTTAATTGTTCTGATCTTGCCCATATGTTTCAACATCTTACTGTATGTACATTCTTCCTCTGATGTGGGTCTAATTATTCCAATTATATTCTTATTATGCTATTGATAGGATTCATTAGATCCTAATAACGCATCCTGCTAACCGGACCAGGCCAAACCTGAAATCCTGAAGCCAAGAACTACAAAGGATTACATTCTTCCTGAACTGCCACTCACAGCTCAGAAACTCGGCCGATCACTCTGGAACTCGGCCGATCACCTTCCAGATTTTGAAACTCGGCCGACCAACTTCGGCCGATCAGCAGGAAACTCAGCCGATCCTCTGGGGAACTCGGCCGATCGAAACACTACTTGTTTACCTACAAAGAAACTCGGCCGATTCAAGACCAAACTCGGCCGACCAAAACACGAACTCGGCCGAACCGCACACAGACTGAAAACCTAAACAGACCTGTTGATGTCAATTTCACTCGAATCAGCGGGCAAAACCATAGAAACAAAAGCTCATTTCAAGATGATTTCTAATCTACATGTTACAAAGAATGAAATCAATAAATGCAACAACTGCATAGTGTGCAACAAATATTAAAGACCCATATTTCAAAGTATTGAATATTTCAATTCAAACATATAAGAGCATTTCTATACATTTCCAACAAAAACAACATTATGAAATGTAAGTTCTATCTCCTTTTACATTTATGCTCTTAATTCTTGTTTCTTTTCTCGTTTTCTAACCCTAACATTTCTAGGGTTCCTCTCTAGCCCATTCTTCCACTGTATACCTGGCCAGGGTATACGTGAGAGAATAGACAGAGTAGCTTGTACTGGCTGATCCAAGTACTCAGATATCGGGCCAGGATATCCAAATACTCAAATCCCCAAAGCTAACATCAAACATCTCCTATCTGCCACACTTAGGACTCTAACTTACTAACTTAATGGTCCTTGACAACTCACCCTAAGCTCTGATACCAAGCTGTTACACCCCGATCTCACAATTTCCTCAAATCATGAGATTAGGGCGTAAGATAGGATTTGTATGCAACACAAAGAACACCCTTAACTTTTCCTTTTCTTTTCTTTTCATGTTTCCCCGCATTGAATCACATAACATATTAACAATGGAATCTGAACATTTCTTTTACTAATCAAACTTTAATAGTAAGGATACATGTATAAACATTCATGAAGTCTCTCACACGTTATGCACATGAAACTTGCTAATTAGCATACATATCAAAGAGAAACAATATTACACATTGTAATTACAACTCTCTCTCTTATCTCTTACTGAGGACCTAGAGTGACAAGGACCGACTGACTCAACTAATCTCATACTTGACTCATGTGGCAGATCTACTCTGACGCTCTGATCATCTTCAAGTCCATGCGGTTAACCCTAAAATGTTTGAGTAGAGGGGTGAGCCTACTCGCTCAGTGAATGAGTACTTCATGGAAACAGACTAATGCACTAATGTGATTCCAGATATAATTTGAATAAACGATATGAAATTTAACAACAGTAAATACTACACTGAGCAGTTCTAAAACAATATAATTGAAATAACAAAGAATGTAAATATTGCATCCAAAGAATAACTACAAGAAGACTATGCTTCTAGTCTTCCTTAACTCTTTCATTTATAAGGAACTCTGTGAACCTATATGATCGTATTTTATATTATGCCCTAAATATATGCAGTGTACTCTGCATATAAAGATCTGCAACAAGTCCATGCTACAGTCCCACCGTACAAGACTTAGCGACACACCCGGGAAGTGCTAAGTCTGACTACTCGTCCTGGTCTGCACAAGACACAGGCTCCTCGGCCTCGTCGCACAACCACGTGTGCTCTCGACTCCTCCTTAAACCTAAGTACACCGGCGGAGAGTCATAGGGTTACCTTCGCGACACAAGCACGAATGGTGTTAGATAACCAAGTTTTCTGGTGATATCGCAGTGCCATTGTGACACAAGCACAATTGTTGTTAGACACTGCCCTTTTTTTCTCTTTCCTCGTTTGTCCGCGACACAAGCACGGATGATGTTGCAACACGAGTTTCACCCCAAAGTTGCAGACCCGTCTAAGGGGTTCTACGGTGTTAGGGCATCTAGGTCTATACTTGATTAACAAATAAACAATTTAACAGAAATATCACATAGCAACGTCAAAACTCATGTATTCAACATATATCATATCTCAGTAACATCCCTTTCTAAGGCATGTCATATCTCATCACCTGCAATTTACGAGATATATATTGGAATATAAGAAGCCCTGCAGTATGTAGATATCATTTCAGAGAGAACAAGCATATAAAGTTAAATGCACTAGAAACATACAATTCAACAGTTAAGTATCACCACATCTCATACCGAGACCTTTCATGTCACCATAACATAATTCATTGAACACCCTATCCTTAGGGTTTCATTCACCTTATTCATTCATCACATGCCAACACCCTACTCTTAGGGTTTCATTTGCCTCATTCACTTGTCACATGGCTCTTATCATGATCTCATAAGATATAAGCATTTACTAAATAAAGACTGTTTCCAACAAATCATATGAAATCAATATAGACATGAAACCATGGAAATTTAACTAAATTTAGGTTTTCCATATCATCACTGTGATATCATGTATCCAGAATAAGATTCAATTAAGATAACCCACGAGGTACATCCTAACCACTTATAGGATTACTAGTCCTTTTCAATAAGGTTGAAACTCTAGCGATATCTCAATTAGGTCAAACCCTAATTACATCATTTTATATAAATCTAAAAGCATCATCACTAGGAAGTGTTGTATACGTATCTGATATGAATCTATCATTTAGGAGTCATTCAAACAGAGAAGGAACCCATATCATATCGATTTACAATAACTTAAATCAAACAGACATTTCAGGATTTAGAATTCACATGCTAAGCATTTAGGGATTTGGATGTTATAATCAAATTCGTGCATTAGAATGTTTGAAGGAAGAACCCACTCACCCTAAGGTGTGAAAACACCTCACAACTGCAGCTCAACTCAGGGAATCTCGAATTCCCATCAAATCCCTAGCAAATCTCCCAATTCTTCTTCCATTCAACTCGGGAACCTTGAAAAAGAGGGATTATGAAGAAAGGGTGAGAAAAGAGGGGATTTCGACATCATCTTGGTTCAAATCAGAGCAAGGACGGAATCTTGACATGAGAGAGAAGATTCACCATAAAAGTCTATGCAAGGAATCCGAACTTACTTGATTTCACCCTTCCTGGAATCGCAAAACCCTAATTCAGCAATTCCCCCACTTTCTCCACTCAAGCCCTAATTCTCCCTCTCTCTCTAGGAGCTCGTTTCTCTGGAATGAATGACGAAGAATGAGAGCTTCTTGTGTGTGTGGTCGTTCATATAAGTCAATTGAGCTGCTTGGGTCAATTGCATATTGACCCAACACTTAACTTTAATTATATAGGCTGAATATTCAGTTATACAAAAGTTACTGTAATTCGTTTATTTCAGAGATCACACCTTCTCCAACAATTATGAGAATTTAGCACGTTGTTTATAATTGATCTATAGAGCTTCAGCTAAAATTTGAGATCATTTAGAGTTACCAATAATTAATTAAAAATAGAACAGTGCACTGCTATATTGCAGTCTGCAGAATATTCGGCCGAGTTTGTCCTGCACAAACTCGACCGACACCCTTACTGTAAGGATTAAAAAGTCATCCAAAAATTATGCCAATTTAACAGAGTGTCTAAAACTGTGTTTTTCAAACACAGTTAAAATTTGAGATCAATTGGATATACCAATAAAAAGATAAAATTCAATTACCGCACTGCTATAAAATTCTGGAAATGTGATCGGTCGAGTTTGAAACTCGGCCGACAAACAGGTCAGAGCATTCTTCAAAAATTCTGATATTTTCCAATATTGTTCACATTTTATATATCCAAATCATATCCAAATTTGAAGTAAATCAGAATTACACATAAAATACTAAAAATCATTTAGTGAGACATTCTACTTATCAAATTCTGTATTCATGCATTATCAAAACCCTATTTTTGGGCCGATTAGGGTTTATGTTTCTCAAACCCTAATTCTCAAGACAAAAGAACATTTAGACTTCTTATCATAGTTAAAACATCCTAATTGTGTTATCGTCATTAATTAGATTTCAAGAATGATTATTCCAATTAATCTTTGCAATTGTCTAGGTAAACCCTAGTTTACCAATTAAGCTCAAATGGGGTCGTAACAACTACACTCAACACATGTCGTTGGGCACACTTTGACATCATCAAACGCAGTCCTGAAACATGGGTTGTTATAAAGGTGATGATTGGGTGGCCTTGACACATGGGGCTTTTGAGGGGTGAGTGATAGATATGGGATTTGTCCCTCCTGAGGGAGTTTGATATCCAAGGCCACTTGATGAGTAGGATTGAGATAGGCGTGCGCACGCATGTGTGAATCAGTATGTGATATTGATGTCATACATATCTCCTTCAATCTACTCTGAGATCAAGAAAGTGAATGAACGTTGACAGGATGACTGTTCCATGCCTTGAGTTCATTCGGGATATCAGTGACAAAGGAATTATACATTCACTGTAACACCATTCACGGATTGTAGGATGAAAGTTGTTCTCCAACTTTCTACTTTCACTTGGGTAGCACTGATGTGTGACTAGGCACCGCTCTTTGCTTGTGAAGTCATAAGTGTTATGGATTTTCACTGCCAACGTGAAATGGACATGCAGGGTCACACACATAGGATTTAACCTGGAAGAGGAGTTTTGTCCACAAAGCAATGTTTAGATTGATTACTAAAGGAGTTTAGTAGTTCAATTAAACACTCAATCAGTTGATAGCTCAATATCATATGGTTCAAGGTGTTGGACGCATTGATTGGAGTATCTGATTGATTGAAATCGCATTTGACTGATTCTGCACAACCTGTACTCCCAACCGATCGGTTCAAGTGTTGAACCGGTCGGCTGAGGTTGCTGAACCGGTCGGCTCAAGTGTTGAGTCGATCAGCTCATGGTCAGAGTGAAACAATCGGTTCAAGTATTGAAACGATCAGTTCAACTGGTGCAACCGAGCAAGTTGGGAAAGTCAGGGCGGTGAGAATTTTCCTTGCGTTTCACTTGCCCAATTTGATTGGAACAAGGATTGGTATTCGATACCAATTAGAAACGAAAGAAGGAAAGTCAATCAGGAACCGACCAGGACCACGAACCGATCGGTTCAGAAGTGAACCGATCGGCTCATGGGTCCCAACCGATCGGTTGGTGCTCCAACCGACCGGTTCAGGTCCCCAACCGACCGGTTCACTTGTGAACCGATCAGTTCAGGTTGCGAGTTGGTTGCTTTTTGTGGAAAATTTTGAACCCTTCTACTCCTGCTTTAGTCCCATATTTTCGGGCATAGAGAACCATGTCCCATGACCCGCCTATATATATAGGGGTATTGGTGGCTTCTCAGAGGACAACTCAATGCAAGCTGGTTGCTTTGCAAAGTTGTCGTTCTCTCTGGTTTTGGTAACCGAGAGAGAGCCCGAGAAAGTGCTTCCCGCAAAGGGAGGTGCAGCAAGGGAAAGACAACTGCAGTTGCAACTGGAAGCAGGAGAGTGTGTTGGCGACTAGTATGTCAACATGAGGGAGCGACTCCTTCCACTTCCTTGTGGGACAAGGAGTGTGGAGTTCTAGGTGGTCCGTGTGGACTACTACAGAGGCGGGAGGACACTGCCGCTCAGGAAGACAACTGTCATCCGACAGTCCGGTAGAAGGAGGAGTCGTCAGTCCCAGTGCGACCAGGAGCTGCACAGACACTATCCAAGACCGGAGTTGAAGACCGCGCATTGCACAAGGTATTGTCGCCGAGCAAGCCTCGGGACAAGGTATGATTCCACAAACCATCCTTTCCTAATATATAGACGTTGACGCGTTTCCTCGGTATGGGTTTGGGGAGAAATTTTTTGTTTCCGCTGCCTTCTCTGTCTCCCCTAAAACCCAACAGTGGTATCAGAGCCACGTCAACTGCTCTATATTTTAGGAATATCGATATGATCGATTTTGGTTTGTCGCCTTTATTTATTGCATACGATGTGAATAATAATGGCTTTATGCATGTCCAATCCTAAATCCACAAATCCCAAATTACATATATGATATGTATTATTAATGCACTCGATACGCGTCGCCCTTAAACGAGTTTTGTGGTGGATGTGTGTAGCATGATTATGGCCTATAAACACCTATCTGTGATTGGTTGTGTGTGGTTGCTTGCATCTCGGTCTGCGCACCGATCTTCCCTCTCTTATTCTCGATGTAACTCGAAATAATTCGAGATTCTTTCCTACCTTTGCTCCCCCCGAATGTAACTCGGGGTTTCCCTTTTAAAGCAATGTAATAATTAGGATAGATTTTATTTCCTATTATGTCAAAGACCGGCGGACATCAAGACGACAGCTGAAACGATCGGTTCAAGGAGTGAACCGATCGGTTGACGTTCCAGACGGTCGGTTCAAGGAGTGAACCGATCGGTTGATGACCGGTTCGAGGAGTGAGACGAGCGGGTGGCGGACATGACGAGATGCACGATGACCAGGCGAACCGATCGGTTGGAGGAGCCAACCGATCGGCTGGTGGCACCCAGATGACCGGCTGGAGAGTACAAATCATTCATGTGATGAGTTGATCAACTCGGATGGCAAGGCACAGATGTTCATCTTGTACAGGTTGCATGTGATGTTGACCTAGATGACCGTGATTCCTCTTGGCTCGAGGAATCACATTAGGATGGCCATAATCATCGCTTTTTATCATTTGTGCATGTTTTCTGTGGGATATAGCATGTATATGATACGTACTATGTATTGTGGTGATTGGATATGTATATGTATATAAAAACCAAATCCATCATTAAAATATTAAGTCTTATATGCCTTCCAAATGAGACACACGTGAAAAGCTTGATCGACCAAGTGTGGGCACGCCCTAGCGTGGTGCACCGTCTATCTCGTGGAAGCGTGAAGGATGAATGTGTGGGTCTGCCCTAGCAGGGTGCATATTCATCGTGTTTGCTTTGGGTTAGACTTAACTGGTGATTCTTAGAGCGTCTAGGCCCATAGGCAAGGAATGTTCATGGCAAGGTGTTGTGCATGTTCATTCAACAAGAGTTGCATATGATGCAATTGGCAAAAGTTGCCTACCTGAGAGATCTAAGTTGTGGGTGATCAGCCCTAGCTGACTCATGACTTAGAGGATTTCAGGATCTTGCCCACTAGAAGGTTGTACGCTGCAATCTTCCAAATTGATGGTGAGGGCTATCAATTTAAAGTAAAATAGTGGGAGCGATAATTAATTAAACGCCTAATTATATCGTCAAACTTTTCAAATCAATCAAACAAGTCAAAAGAGTTTTGGACTAAAATTGCATATATTTCCTTTTGTTAAAATAAATGGTTAATTAACAAATCACTTTATTTGTGATCGGTCTTTGAGACCAACAAATTAAATGGGAATGATTCCACGACTGGTTAGGATGATGAGAAGTGTTCTCAAAGAGCAAAAGCTCTAAATCCTAATTATACCAGAACCAGATGAACTCAATCCCACCACATCAATGGCTGAAAGTATGCTTATGGAAGCATACCGAGGATGACATTGATGAGGAGTGCTTAATGTTGTGTTCCCTGAACTATGAGTTGCAGAGACAACATGAGACATATGATGTCTCCAAGACACTATCCTAGTATGTCATGACAGAAGGAGATCCAGTAAGGTATTCACACACTCAATGTGATTGGGTATGTGGAAAGACCTGACTAAGAAGGATTCCATCTGAGCCAAGAGTTGGCTATTGGTATGATACTGCAAATGTTGCGAGGATCATACAATTCATGATAAGCTACAACATGAACAACTTTGACAAGCGTTGATAGAGTTGTTGGACATGTTGAGGATAGTAGAGGCAAGGATGAAGAAAGACTAATCCTAATCTTTGATGTGATCAAAGAAAAGGTAAGTCTTAAGGGCAAGGGAAAGGGCAAAGCTAAGAAGTGTTCTGATGCTAGCCAGCAATCTAAGCCGTCTTCAGCCTCAAGGCACATGGGGAAAGGGTATATGAGGGAATTTCCCTCTATATCTGGAAGAACAAAAGAAGATGAACGAGGGGATGAAGACCTCCACCTAAGGTATCATGAAATGAACCGCTTCTTTATCCGAGGTATATGATACCAAGATATGGATATGTCATATATGATATGCAATATCCGCAAAGAAGTGATGGTCTTTGTGAAAGGACCAAGAAAGAAGTACCCATCATTGGAGCAAGTGTTGCTGCCATAGATAGGAGTACCTTTCAATTCATTTCAGCCTAAAGGGAACGAAATAGAGTTGAGAACTGCTATTTCATATATTGCCAATAGATAGAAACACTTTATTTTTGCATATTGTATGACAATGATGGCAATTAATAAAGTTGATGTTTTAATCTTAAAGATATGATCTTTGTGGCAATGCCTTGTTTATCTTGTAATACATGGTATGTATAAGATAAAATGATACCTAAAGTTATTGATAACTCAAACAATTAAATTAGCAAATTCATTTCTAGTTTCCATATGATGGATAAATCTAGACTCTTTTGGTTAGAGAACCAGTAAGAGACATGAATATCTTGGACATGATTAATCAATCTTCACTAATGGTAGTGGGAGAATGATTATCCCATTAGGTATAATACATGTGATGTATTTACATACCTATTGGAACAAATGATGATACTTCTAATGGTGTTTAGAGAAATACCAATATGAATATCTTGAAGTGTTCAAGATTATCATAGATGAAGTGAAAATTTGGTAAAGTATTAATTCTTGATGAGATCAATGAATGAAACACTTGAACCAAATGTTTGAGATCCTTACGAGTGATTATGATAATGTATCATAGTGAACTCATGATTAAGGCATGGTGATGTCTAAATCAAGAAGGAATCATACTCTAAGGAGTTAGAGAATGATTATCGAATAACTGAATTCTTCTTAATAAAATAATACCCCACACTAATAAAGGAAATTAAGAATCACAAGGGTTGTGAGTTCTTATATCCTTAACAGATACACCTCAATTATCTATATGTCGAGTTGTTCATGTGATGAGTCAACTATCTAGATGAATATGAGGAACCAAATTTTGAGTTATGATTTATGATCATTACATTTTAAATGATTTCCATGTGAACCATAAGGTATGAACTTGATGGTAGCACTCATTGGATGAAATCCATAAGTGCAAATGAGTCTTAAGTGTTAAGACACATGGATAACATTTTGAGAAGGATGATGCTTGTTGATTGCAACTTAATGACTGAGACATTTGGCATATGGATACTAAAACCGTATTCCTATGAGGAATAAAACAAGGATGTGTACGTGACACAACCTATAAGGTTTATGAATCCACTAATGCAAATGAAGTCTATAAGTTACAATGGACTAATCAATGTGATTGATTGAGTACAAGCAACTCAGAATTGGATCTTTACTTTGATGATATAGTCAAAGGGTTTGACTGACATGTCAAAGATAAAGAAGGGATCTGTGATTTAGTGGGAGCATGTTCACATTCCGCATGTTGATGTGAAATGGAAATGTTCTAGAATAGAAATCCAAAAGTGGAAATCATCTTTAAGGAAGATAGAGATGTTTCCTATGTGATAGGAATAGAGATCTATAGAGATAGTTCTCGAAAACCTCTTGACCTGAAGAGAGAAAACATACATTGGCAATCTGTACTGAAGGGTTCAGTATGCACAGATTCAGTGGGAGAAAACTTGTCCATGTTACATGGAGTTAGTATCCCAAAGCCAAGTGTCCAATTCTTATGAAGAATGAGAACACTAAGAATAGATATGGATCTATCATGTATGTAATCATCCCATTATCTTGCATGGCAAGAATAAAATGCATTCATCATCTTGTATGTAGGACATGACAATATGATGTGCTCATCCTGATAACTCGTATGTGGGACATGACGAGTGGATGTCTGTCTACTTCCAGTAAGGGTTACTGGAATACCATAAGAACTTGATAAGTACTTGGGAAGTACCAGTTCTATGGAGATAAGGAAGAGTTCGATGTAAAGAGTCACATTGATGTGAACTTCTGAAAGGACAGAATTAATCGCAAAATATACATAGGATGTATAAAAAGTGAAAGTTTGTTGATAATTGGAAGTGTTCCTTTAAAACCATTTAAAAGGAAAGGCCGAGTATCTATGTGTTAGAGAACAGCAGTGGATACTATATGGATCTGAAAGTTCATGAGATGAACTTATATTCCACTCATTGATGACAAGTCTGGAATCCTTGATCATGCAATGTGGCTAAAGGTTAGCAAAGGAATACTAGATCACATATTATGACAACTCCATCTCATACGTGTGAAGTACAGCGAAGAGATGAGAGATATGCAATTTATACTAACTTTGGCAAGGTGTTGCCATTACTCACTATGTTGGCACTAGAGCACAGTAACATGTGGGACATGTTTGAATATCACTATGAATATGATTCAAGAGTGATTGGCTCGCAGTGCAAGTGGGAGTCTGTTGGTATGTATGCCCTGAGAGCCAATCATGGGATGATTGGTGGGATACATTAAGATTGATTTGATAAACATCAAAGGAAAGCTTCCAATTCTTTCTGGTTTAGTGATAGAACAAATTGAATGTCTAGAGAATGACAATACTCAATGGCGTATGCTTTCAGGTTAAGGACCTGAACGATGAGATCATACAGATGCTAAGAGTTTGTACATTCTTGTTAATTCCCTAGTCGGATGTCATTGTGGAAGGTAGATAGACAGCAATGACACACAAGACTAGATTGTGGTGTTGGTTGATGACAGAATCTCATTAGTCATGATATAGAGATATCTAACCAAACATATAGGTACTTGTTAGAGAACAAGGTACCTGACAGACCCACCGTGAGTTTGACACATGGAACCATGAGATGGTAGTCACAGTCAGTACTCACAGTGATGGTGGTGAGTGTGATTCTTTGAACTGAAATCACTACACTCAACACATGTCGTTGGGCACACTTTGACATCATCAAACGCAGTCCTGAAACATGGGTTGTTATAAAGGTGATGACTGGGTGGCCTTGACACATGGGGCTTTTGAGGGGTGAGTGATAGATATGGGATTTGTCCCTCCTGAGGGAGTTTGATATCCAAGGCCACTTGATGAGTAGGATTGAGATAGGCGTGCGCACGCATGTGTGAATCAGTATGTGATATTGATGTCATACATATCTCCTTCAATCTACTCTGAGATCAAGAAAGTGAATGAACGTTGACAGGATGAATGTTCCATGCCTTGAGATCATTCGGGATATCAGTGACAAAGGAATTATACATTAACTGTAACACCATTCACGGATTGTAGGATGAAAGTTGTTCTCCAACTTTCTACTTTCACTTGGGTAGCACTGATGTGTGACTAGGCACCGCTCTTTGCTTGTGAAGTCATAAGTGTTATGGACTTTCACTGCCAACGTGAAATGGACCTGCATGGTCACACACATAGGATTTAACCTGGAAGAGGAGTTTTGTCCACAAATCAATGTTTAGATTGATTACTAAAGGAGTTTAGTAGTTCAATTAAACACTCAATCAGTTGATAGCTCAATATCATATGGTTCAAGGTGTTGGACGCATTGATTGGAGTATCAGATTGATTGAAATCGCATTTGACTGATTCTGCACAACCTGTACTCCCAACCGATCGGTTCAAGTGTTGAACCGGTCGGCTGAGGTTGCTGAACTGGTCGGCTCAAGTGTTGATTCGATCGGCTCATGGTCAGAGTGAAATGATCGGTTCAAGTGTTGAAACGATCGGTTCAACTGGTGCAACCGAGCAAGTTGGGAAAGTCAGGTCGGTGAGAATTTTCCTTGCGTTTCACTTGCCCAATTTGATTGGAACAAGGATTGGTATTCGATACCAATTAGAAACAAAAGAAGGAAAGTCAATCGAGAACCGACCAGGACCACGAACCGACCGGTTCAGAAGTGAACCGATTGGCTCATGGGTCCCAACCGATTGGTTGGTGCTCCAACCGACCGGTTCAGGTCCCCAACCGACCGGTTCACTTGTGAACCGATCGGTTCAGGTTGCGAGTTGGTTGCTTTTTGTGGAAAATCTCGAACCCTTCTACTCCTGCTTTAGTCCCATATTGCCGGGCACAGAGAACCATGTCCCATGACCCGCCTATATATATAGGGGTATTGGGGGCTTCTCAGAGGACAACTCAATGCAAGCCGGTTGCTTTGCAAAGTTGTCGTTCTCTCTGGTTTTGGTAACCGAGAGAGAGCCCGAGCAAGTGCTTCCCGCAAAGGGAGGTGCAGCAAGGGAAAGACAACTGCAGTTGCAACTGGCAGCAGGAGAGTGTGTTGGCGACTAGTACGTCAACAGGAGGGTGTGAATCCTTCCACTTCCTTGTGGGACAAGGAGTGTGGAGTTCCAGGTGGTCCGTGTGGACTACTACAGAGGCGGGAGGACACTGCCGCTTAGGAGGACAACTGTCATCCGACAGTCCGGTAGGAGGAGGAGTCGTCGGTCCCGGTGCGACCAGGAGCTGCACAGACACTGTCCAAGACCGGAGTTGAAGACCGCGCATTGCGCGAGGTATTGTCGCCGAGCAAGCCTCGGGACAAGGTATGATTCCACAAACCATCCTTTCCTAATATATAGACGTTGACGCGTTTCCTCGGTATGGGTTTGGGGAAAATTATTTTGTTTCCGCTGCCTTCTCTGTTTCCCCTAAAACCCAACAAATAGTGTTTGTCCTACCTTTGATGAAGGCAACACGTACATGCCTCGATGTAGGTGGCCGGTCGCTGAGACTCAATGAAAATGAACTGTGCCCAAATGGGGAGTAGTCAGCCTACATATATTTTCCTAGGGTGTTTTTATGTTACACCCAACCAAACCTAATTAGTTAGAAACCACAGGTACTTAAAATACGTGTTTTAGTTTTCTGTCAAACCAAACGAGCCCTTAGGTCTGTTTGGTCAGGGTGAAAATGAACTATATTAGGGCTAATGTGGTTATATGTAGTTGCAGACAGCATGACGTTTTTGAAAATAGAAACACAAAATGGAAATTAGAACACAATACGTAATTTTCAATTCAATCCATCCAAACGTTCCATTAGTTCTAATATTCATGTTTTTCAACTGCTCGTGTTTGTTACTGTGTTAGGCCTCATTTGGTTTGGTTGTGTTCCAACGTTGTGTGGCTTCAACTCATCATTATTTTCATTTCCTTACAATTGGTATTGATTGGTCGGAAAGCACATTAAGAAAAACTAATAATTTCTTTGTCAAACTTTTGTTGCGTCCCTATCAGAATATGTGGTCAAGGTTGCAAGTAGATTTAAAGGCACTGAAGCAATATATTTGTCCCAATCTTTGTACCTTGTACCTTGTACCTTGTTAGGCTAAGCCCAACTAATGAGATTTCTTGCAACTAATATATTTTCATGATTATTTTGATGGTCCCCTTTTCCGTCCAAATCATTGTCATAAGAATGTTAGGTTCACATAAAGAATGACATCATGTGGGCATAGTCAAAAGTTCGGTATTCAGGATACGTAAGGTCCAACTGAAAAAAATAAAAAAATGGGAAATGGAAAAAAATAAAAAATGGGAATTATGCAGAAAAGTAAAATAAAAAAGTCAACATACGGTGAACTATTCTGGAAAAGGTTGAAAAGTGGGTAATATATATTTGGTGATGCATTATAAACCTTATAATTGTACATTTATATTAGTTGTGTAAAATAATTAGCGCTAATGAGCCCAAAAATAGGTTAGGTCTTTTTAAGATTCTAGAGATCAAAGGAAATATATTTGTTTTCATTATATTATGTCTAGAGACCGTATTCATAGATGTATGTTGGTAAAAAGTATTACAATCAAAATTTTTATTTTTTATTAAATTTTTCATCTAATTTATAAGGAATTTCTATTATATTTTTCTCTTGTTCAGTTTTGTTTTTTAGTTGTAATGTGACCGTTATCCTCTTTTTTACTTGTATGTAGATGTATTTCTTGCGGGATAGAAATTGGATGTATATTGGTAATAGCATGCAAAGTGAAGTATTCCAGTCTGGTTTACAAAAATTCATTGAATTTACACGTACCCATCAAATACCACCCAGATCGGGAAATTTAATTTGTCCTTGTAAAATATGCTCTAATAGATACATTAAATCAGAGAATGATGTATTCTTGTATGTTTTACAAAAAGGATTTGTCCGTATCTATGATGTCTAGACATATCATGGGGAGATGATCAGGAGGAATACAATAAGTGCAACGTCTACTAGACCTACATCTGGATGTATGCATCAAATGTTGGGAGATATATTCGGAATGGGCGATACAAGACATACCAGTGAATTTGAACTCAAGGAGGAGCCTGAAAATCTTAACGTCCAACGCTTTTTCAAGCTTCTCAAAGAAGCCGATCAACCAATGTATGAAGGTTGTAAAACTCACTCCAAGTTGTCCTTTCTGGTGCCTCTGTTATATTTGAAGGAGGAGTCTGGATGGTCAAATAATTCTTTTACAAAGTTGCTGAAGTTGATAATCTCAGCCTTCCTAAAAGAAGGCAGTCTATTTCTTGAGACTTATTATGAAGCAAATAAAGTTGTAAAAGACCTTAGCCTCAAAAAAGTTAAAATCGATGTCTGTCGAAATGACTGCATGCTCTTTCGTGAAGGTTCATCAAAGAAAGATATGTGTGATACTTGTGGTGAGTCTAGATGGAATGAAAAGACATATAAAACAAAGGGCAAGAAGGTAGATGAAAAGGTGATGTGTCACTTTCCTATTATCCCTCGTCTGGAGAGACTTTACATGTGCCCTTCAGTTGCAAAAGATATGATGTGTCCATTTAAAGAAAAAGGAAATGATGGTCGTATTCATCATCCCTCTGACACGGAAGAATGGATCTCAATAGATAGAGAATTTCCAGACTTTGCTGCTAAACCACGAAATGTCAGACTTGCTCTAGCTACAGACAGATTCAATCCGTTTGGACTTATGAGTGCTTAAACAACACATGGCATGTACTATTAACCCCTCTCAATCTCCCTCCTTGGCTTCTTCTAAAGGAGCCATACATAATGATGTCTTTGCTGATCCGAGGTCCTCATGTGGTTGGGAATGATATTGATATTTACTTAGAGCCATTAATTGATGAGCTTCAAAAACTTTGGGGTCAGGGAGTTAAAGTATATGATGCTTATAGCAAGAAAAACTTCACTATGCGGGCAATGATCTTATGGACCATAAATGATTTTCCGTCTTATGGTGACCTTTCTGGTTGGAGCACCAAAGGGAAAAAGGATTTAGGTTTCCCATCTTGTAATGTAGACACTTTATCCAAGTGGCTTCAATTTGGCAAGAAACAATGTTATGGTTTCCATCGACGTTTCTTGAAAAACAATCATATTTATAGGCGTGATAAAAAAAGTTTCAATGGAGAACAAGATTTTCATCAACCGCCTAGGCGTTGGTCAGGTGATGATATACTACAACAATTTCAGGGTTGTACACACATCACATTCAGAAAAACTAATAAACGTAAAATCTCTACAAATGGACATCAGCCATTGCCGCCTAGATGGAATAAAATAAGTATTTTTTTCGACTCCCGTATTGGAAATATTTGTTGCTGAGACATAATCTGGATGTAATGCACATAGAAAAAAATGTCTGTGAGAACATCTTGGACACTTTGTTGGGAGACTCAAAGAAAAGTAAGGACAACTTACAAGCTCGTCAAGATCTAAAATAATGGGGTATCCAAAGGGATTTGTGGCCATTCGATTCAGGGAGCCATTATTACTTACCTCCAGCATCTTTCACAATGAGTAGTACGGAGAAAGAGAAGTTTCTATCTATTTTACAAATATTGAAGGTTCCTGATGGATATTCTTCTAACATATCTAGGTGTGTCAACATGAGAGAGAAAAAACTATTGGCATTGAAGAGCCACGATTGTCATGTTTTAATGCAACAACTTCTTCAAGTTGCCTTGCGGAACTGCATAGGCCTAGATGTTTATAAACCTATTGCAATCCTATGTTTATTTTTCAATAAACTTTGCTCAGATGCTATTGATGTAGAAGAATTTAAGAAGCTTGAAGAAGACATTGCTGTCACACTATGCCAGTTAGAGAGAGTTTTCCCTCCATCATTCTTTACCATTATGATGCATTTGCCTATCCATTTAGCTTATGAAGAAAGGGTTGCCTGTTCTGTACGGTATAGGTGGATGTACCCCATTGAGAGGTACTTGAAGAAACTCAAGAATTATGTTAGAAATAAAGCTCAGCCCACCGGTTCTATTGCTAGAGGCTATCTGGCAGAAGAATGTTTGACATTTTGTGCTAGATATCTACCTGATTTTGACACAAAATTCACTCGTACTCCTCGTAATGTTGATGACTCTCCTATTAGAGTGGGAGTACAGAAACACTTTGATGTGCAAACTTTAGAACAAGCCCATCGAAATGTACTATTTAATACTGACATGTTTGATGATTACATAAGGTAATCAAACTTTTGTTCAATGTTAAATAGTTTCTAATATAGACTAACCATAACTTTTGAATTTTTCCAATAACCAGTGAACACATGATAAAGCTTCAAGAGGCTGAACCAAATATCACACTACGTGATTTAAAAAAAAACACGCAACACAGTTTGCTAGGTGGTTGAGAGAGCATGTAAGTAATTTATAAAATTAATAAAATTTTATTTTGAAAGAGTATTTAATCCCTTCTAATTTTTATGTTGATAAATTAGGTAATACGTATGCGAATGGATCATCCAAATGATGTTAGTGAGGAGTTGAGATGGATATCACAGGGTCCTTCTATAGATGGAATGTCATATGAAGGCTATTCAGTAAATGGATACCGATTCCGCTCAAAACATGTTAAAAGTACTTCTAATACACAAAATAGTGGGGTCTACTTGGTGGTAGATACATCTAGTTATTCAAGTGGGAGGGATAAAAATCCTATTACGGCTACAATTGCATATTATGGACAATTGGAGGAGGTTGTTGAGCTATGTTATGGTCCAGACATAAAAATATCATTGTTTCGGTGTGCATTATTAGATCTGGTATCTCTTGGGAGTCTACTCTGAATGTGATGATTGATAATGGGATTTGGAAGATGCCTAGAGCCTATAACCGTGGTCAATGTGACATTTTTAATGCTATTAATTCTGTTGAGATTCACCAAGATCAAAAAGACTCTGTTCTTTTTGTTGATAAGAAGTCCATTAAGGTCCATGATGCCTGGGAGGCTGTTAGAGTGAAAAAGAGTAGATGCTACAATTTTGAATGGATTTGGAAGATTAAAACTTTTAACCCTGCCAAGATTCATCTCTGGAAAGCAAGACATAATAGGATTCCAACTTCTGATTATTCAAGGAGAAGGGGCCTATGTTTAGCTTCTATCTATTTCTTATGCCATGGTGATTATGAAGATACCAATCATATCCTGTTCGAATGCAATTTTGTTGAAACTTTATGGAATCTTACTAACCTTCCCATGATCAGTAACTGGTATCAGGCAGAATATGGTAATGATCAGAGGATGAAATGCATTATGAGTATTATCTGTTATCATGTGTGGGCAGAAAGGAATCTTAGAGTTCATGAAGACATCTACAGAAGCCCCAATCAGATTTGGGGAGTTATTCACCAGGACTTCCTCTGTTTCTTTCCTATTTGAGCCCAACTGGATGGTGTCATCTTTCCCTATTTTGGTCTTCTTGGTGATATTGTTGTTGTGGAGCCTGAGGATCTGGTTGGTGCTTTATATAGCTATCCTTGCCTTGGTTGGGGTTTGTGCTTCTCTGCTGGTGATGGTCGTTTCTTAGCTTGGCTCTATTTGGTGTGTTCTTTTGTGGGATCCTGGTGTCTCCTGGTTTTTTCTGTTGGATACTCTGGTGTCTGTTCTTGTGGTCTTTGAGTGTACAGTGGCAGATCTCGCTCAAGGGTTCTAGTGTTTTTGGTGGTTGATCTTGTCCTTGTACAGATGAGTTTATCCTATGTGGAGTGGCAGAACTCACTCAAGGATTTTGAAGGCCTTTGGGTCTGGATGAAGAGTCTAAAGATCATGTTTTTGCCTTGTATCAGCTTTTCAGTATTTCTTCTGAGTTGCTGCTTTATCTAGTTATGATCCTGATGGTTTTTGTGATGGTTGAACATCTAGTTAGTATGATCTTCTTTCAGTCACACAGGAAACCACCTTGAATTTCTTTTCTGTCACACGACAGACTATTCGGTTTTGGTTTTCTTTGGGCGGATGAGTTTATCCTATGTGGAGTGGTAGAACTCACTCAAGGATTTTGATGGCCTTTGGGTCTGGCTGAAGAGTCTGAAGATCATGTTGTTGCCTTGTATCAACTTCTTAGTGGTTTCTTCTGAGTTGTTGTTTTGTCTAGTTGAGCTTGATGGTTTCTGTGATGGTTAGGCCATCTGATTAGTATGATCGTCCCTCGTTGGTTCTTGGTGGGTTCAAAGAGCTTAGTGAAGCTTACCTTTTTGGGTTGAGGCTCCTTCTGCTGTGATGGTTGAGGATTCTTTGGCTTTTCTTTGGTTGCTATCTTATGCTGATGGTTGGTCCCTGCTGCCCTTGCTCTCCTCTCACTCATTGAAGTGATGGTTGAGTGTTCTTTTATTTGGTTTTATTCCTGAAGTTCTGTGAGATGGATGCTTGTTCCTATGATGATCGTTATCTCTTTCTTCTTTGGCCTGGATGCCTTTGCTCCTCTCTTGCTCAATGAGTGATGGTTGAGTTGTTTATTCATCCTGTTCTTTGGTTCTTTCTGGAGTTTGTGGCTGGAATTTTGGTTTTTTGCTTCTTGTCTACTGAGGTTGGTTCATCCTGCTTGCTGCTCCCCTCTCACTCAAGGAGTGAAGGTCGAGCTGTTGGTGGATATATATGGTTGCTATTTGAGTTCAGAATGAAGTTTTTCTCTTGGTTTTTTGATGGCTTTGAAGTGGTTTCGAGAATTTTCCTTTACAGGTTGAGGCTGCCTCTGCAGTTTAACCTGAAGATTTTATTCCTGGCCTGGATGCTTGTTTCTGATGGGTCTTGGTTCTTGATCTTCCCTTGCTGGTTCTGACAGATTTTGGGTCTGATGATCCCTTTCTCCCTGGTAGTGATGGCTGAGGAGCTTTGAGTTAGCCTGCTGGATACTCCCCTCTCACGAAGTTGAAGTTTAGGGTTATGGTTTTGAATTTCCTTTTGCTGGCTTGAATTTGAAGATCTGGTCATGGATGTTTGAGGATCATATATTTATTCCCTATCTCTTCTTATAGATGGATTCTTTTTGTATAGACAGTTTCTTTCCTTACAGTTGGTTCACTTTGAGTACCAACAAGTTTTGTATTTCCCATAAACAAAAATGAAAAAAAGCAACAGAGTTTTGGCTGACCAAAAAAAAAAGATAAATTATGCATACGAGTTTATAGTTTAACAATTTTCTCTATACTAGTGTCCAGAATATATAAGCCTAGTCCTTAACTTATGGATATGGAGTTTTCTTATTGAATCTATTCTTGGGAGAGAGGCTTATTTAAAATCTAGGCTGAAACATGATTGCCATGTTAGCTCGATTATTCGTAATGGTACTTGGTACATTAAAGAACACAGGATGAATAAAAGGCCTTTTGACTTGATTTCCATCTAGAAGCTTCCTCTAGGTGGAATTTATCTGCCAAGAATTTATGGAATAGAATCAAAGGTGACTTCTATTGTCTTATATCTAACCATTGAGTGAGACCGTTCTCCTCCTTCTACTACTCCCCTCTCACCCTTGGGTGATGGTTGAGTTTGGCCTGGTTGTTCTTTTGTGATGGTTGCTCCCCTCTCTCTGCTTATTGCAGTGATGGTCGAGTGTTTGCTTCTTGGGATTTGTCTAATAATGGTTGAGTTTTGTTTGCTGGATGCTCCCCTTTCTCCTAGAGTGATGGTGTGATCTTTTTTGGGGGTTCTGAGGATGACCTGCTTCTGTAAGGCCCTTGTTTTTCTATCTTCTGGTTCTGTTTTAGGCGCATGCTCTGGGTTTTGAGATGCAGAGTTTCTGTTTGGCTATTTGGTCTTGATGCTGGCATCCTTGGGGTGCTCTAGCCTGCTCCCCTCTCATTCATATAATGATGGTTGAGTTTGTCTGGGCTTGACACCACCTTCTCTTAATGTCTTGGTGAAGCCTCTTCTCTTGGCTTTCTGAGGATGTTTTGTGTTACAAGGTTTCTGTTGATGAGGCATGTTTCTCGTTTCTATTTTGGATGATGGTTTGGTGGACTGTTTTGGATGTTGTTCTGTCCTGGGAAGTTCTTTTGCACAGCCCCCTCTCAGTTGTAGAAGGATGCTTTTTGTGTTGGGCACTAGATATCCGATCCTTGGTGTTTTTCTGTTGTTGGTGATATCCTGTTGCTGGTTTAGTTCACTGCTGCTATGGAGTGACGAGGCTGCTATGCTGCAAGTTCACTGCTGCTTTGGCCAAAGATTCCCCAGCCTTGATGGGTCTCATGCTGTTGTTTCATGTTTCTTAGCCCATTCTTTAGGGCTGGTTTGATGGGGTTTTTTCTGTTGTTGCCTTTGATCTGGGCTTTTCCTTCTTCGCTCTCATTTAGGAATAGAAAATCAATAAGCAATCATGTGTGTGCATTGGGGAATAGAAATTCAATAAGCAATCATGTGTGTGCATGTACGTAATTAATTATCAATGTGTTTATCATTTGTATAAATGTTAGTGTGTGTATATATATAAATATATATATATATATATATATATATAAATATATATATATATGTAATATTTGTATTTATATACACATTATATTTTCTGTATTACATCTGACTTCTTCCCAACTATTTTGACCAATCTTTCACCAAGGATCATGAATTAACATTTGGAGGATTTGATCAGCGTTCTCACTCTACTAGTAAAGGCATAGGAACTTCTTGGATGTGATTCATGTTTATACTTTTACTGGTAAAGGGATAAGTATTTTTTTGGTTCTGTACCTATGTGATGTTTAGTTTGAAATCCTGCATTACTTTCCATTATGATGTTCATCTATTAATGAAAACTATATTTTGGTTAACAGTATGCGAAGCAGGTTCTTACTTCGTCTAGTGACCACCTGTAGAAGAAGCAATTTGCTTATATTTTAGCCCAACAAGTATGTCTTCTTTCGAACTTGAGCTTCCAGTAGCTTAGTGATACCATTTGCGTTCACCTCATTTTATTATGGGTTGATGCTAAAATCGTGATATCTGAAGTGGTTCTTGAAGTATTGCACCTTGTGAAATGCATTACATTGCTGCTTGAAAATATTTGAACTGAAAAACTCAAAACCTTTTTATTTATTAAATAAATTCTTTGCTTGGTGAGAGGATGAACAAGTGCACTTTTAAGATATTTCAAGTGTGTTTTGTTGCTTTTAAATGGTATTTAATACTAAACAGATTCTTTATTTTCTTTTCTTCAAATCTAGGGAGTTGTATTGGAGCTTGACGAAGAAATGTCGGCAGATGATGATGAAAGAGAAGCTTTGCAAGAAATTATAAATAATACAAAGTTAAGTGAAGGGTATCTTGCTCTTTCCTGTGATCTTGAAGTTATGGAGCCAAAATCTCCTGAGGACATTTACAAGGTGTGCATATATTTTTTTTGCAGCAGTTTTGTTATGTTCTATTGTAGTTTATAAACTGATTAAACATACGATCCTCAGTATTAACAT
This sequence comes from Alisma plantago-aquatica, assembly GCA_963693085.1. Taxonomy (NCBI): domain Eukaryota; kingdom Viridiplantae; phylum Streptophyta; class Magnoliopsida; order Alismatales; family Alismataceae; genus Alisma; species Alisma plantago-aquatica. The sequence goes on from OY856410.1 coordinate 1,391,279,538, forward strand.
TCACTAACCACACCTTTTACAAGCGACTTACAAGACAGACTGACACCACCTAACTTGAGCCAGTTGCATCATACCTTTCAGAAAATTACTTGAATGAGATTGAGTTGTGTTCGAGGTACTTGTTAGAGGGGTTGTTGCAAGCCATATCGCGGTAATGTCTTCCCTTGTTTGTGCATGATCCAAACCTCAATTTGTTCAACATTACTAGATCCAATGGCAAATTCAAATCTCTAAAGTTTGCAGCATGTAATTTCGTAACTGTCTTAGATTTTAACAAAAAGAGCTACTGAGCAGTCTCTTCTACTTTTTCTGGACTAGGCAGAACCCCCTTTTATTTGACCCTTTCATTATTTTATCAATTAAAATTCTCTTTAATATAATGATTTATTTTCATGATATGGTATAAAGTTTAAGTTTCCATCATAAAAGTATTCAACAACTACTTCTGTAAGTTATTTTACTAATAGTGTCCTGCATTTAAAAGAGTGTAATTTATTAGTATATCAACCAGCGCTCTGGATGCTGAATCAGAACATGTTGTGTAGGAAGCACTCGATCGAGTAATGAAAAACAGGACCACAATGATTGTTTCTCATCGCCTGAGTATTTTTAGGGATGCAGATACCATCGCAGTCATCCAACAAGGGTCCATTATGGAGAAAGGTAAGCACTAAATGTCCTGTCTCTTCTTTTTATATCTAGAAACTATGTTCTCTCATCAAGTTCATATGATTGTTGTATGCGAACTGTGCATGAGACGAATCTGGTGCCATGACAAACCATAAAATCTTCTACTAAGATATTCCTTTCATTGAGATTAATATAATTGCACTATTTTATCAATTCATTTGTACTTATTGATTACCTCATAGGGACACAAGAAAAACTTGTTCAAGATCCAAATGGAGCTTACTGCCAGCTAATTCACCTTCAAGAAATGAACAAGGATTTGGATAAAGATGCATCCTCAAACCCCAACAGTATGTCAATGGATAGACGACAGTCATTGTTCTCTTGCTGGGAGAAAAATCACAGGTGTGAAGTACGTGTATATTTTTTTGGGATTTCATGTTAAATATGTACTCGCTCATTGGTTACTATTAAGATAAGAAACCCAGGAGATCACTGTACCTAAGAAATTGTTTGACTATAAACTAAACAGTATTAAAGAAGTCAGTTTAGTGTTTCTATGGTTTATTTCTTACATTTTCTTTAGTTATTATCAGTGTCTTGAAATATAATTTACAGAATATGTTTAACGTTTTCACGTCTTCCATAGGTGTTCTTCGGACTGACAATGGCAGCAATTGGAATTTCTCAATCAAGCTCCTTAGCCCCTGATGCATCTAAAGCCAATTCATCTTCAGCTTCTGTATTTTTAATTCTTGATAGGAAACCAGAAATTGATTCCAGTGGGGACTCTGGTAACACCTTATCGCTTATGAAGGGAAATATAGATTTACAGCATGTTAGCTTCCGATATCCTTCTCGACCATATGTCCAAATATTCTAGGACTTATCCTTCTCAGCCGTATCAGGAAAGGTAAATTATGATCTATGCTTATGAACAAATGCATCTTATAACTGAAGAAATTCTTTTTCCTTCATGAGATGCAGATATCTTTTAGTCTATTGTTTTAGCTATCTAGACATTTGAATTTCCATTCTTTGTTTATGGAAAATAATTCTATTAAAAGTGACAGATAGTGGATCGACATACCATGAATTCGTGGTTCCTTCAACATTTATGCACAAAAAAGAAAAGATACACAGTATCCATAATGTCTATGTAACGACTAGAGTTTGATCTACCAACATATGTTTTACTTAGTATATACTAATAAATTACATTGTTTTAAATGCAAGACACTATTCAGTAAAATAACTTGCAGAAGTAGCTGCTGAATACTTTTATGATGGAAACTTAAACTTTATGCAATAATGTTGAATAAAGTTGTTGCTGAGAAAGAAGAAACACTTGAGATCCTCGAATCTTGAAAGAAAACAATAGAGAATCTAAGCCAACAATTAGCTTGTGAAGGAGAGGAGCTTCAGTCGCAGGTTAGTTATTTCCTATCTGTTACACACATGTGCCATATAATAGTTATAACTCTAAATTTTTCTTCTCGTAATCCATTGACTGATGTTATCTTTTATTCAGATATATAAGATCTTTGAAGAGAACAACAAACTCAATGAGAAGTATCAAAACACAAAAGAGGAACTTGAAGCAGTTATAGCTACATTGGGAGCACAACTAGAAGAGGAGAATTTACAGGAGAACTATTTAAGTAGGGAAGTTGAGAGTCTCAAGACTGAAATCCTCATCAAGTCGGAGATGGAAGCAAGAATATCAGAACTTGAGCAGTGATTGCTCTCTGTTGGGTGGCAGGGTGGTCATGCTTCCCTATGTGATTGGCTAAAGGAGTGACAAAGTCATTGGCTAAAAGGAGTGACAAAGTCAAAATGTAGATATATATTTATATTGAAATTTGTATTGATTAAGGGAAAAGGCCCATGTCCTTCCCTATGTGATGAACAATTTTTCTATGTGAAATAAAAAGAAATGTTTCAAAGGAGTGATTTATTATGTTTGTTGTGTCTTATTAACTAGATGAGTTACTAAAAATATCATTTGGGTCTGATAAAAGAAGGGTAAAACCTCATTGACAAACAAATAAATATACATCACAGTTGTAATTCATGGGAAATTAAGTATATTTGTGAAGGCCCTAGAACCTCATAGACAGTTGTGAAATTAGCCTTCACAAATGTATTTGGGAGGCCTGGGAAGTCTTTTTGTGAAGGTCAAATAGTCCTTCAAAAATGTATTTTTGAAGGCCCTAGAACCTCATTGAAAGTTGTGAAATTAGCCTTCACAAATGTATTTGGGAGGCTGGGAAAGTCTTTTTGTGAAGGTAAAATAGTCCTTCAAAATAGTATTTGTGAAGGCTAGAGTCTCTCATCAAAGTATTTGTGAAGAGGCTTTTAGAGTAGGACTTTTTGTGAAGGAATGCCCTTCAACCGAATTTCTTTTTGAAGGAGTTAATGTACATTTGTGAAGGAATCATCCTTATGTGTAAAAACTTGATTTTGCACAAAACATGAGGTACCGACAGCTTTAGTCCAAAACTTCTTTGGAGTGTCATACTCTAGAAGCATGGTCCTAGCCATCTCCTATAGTGGCATATTATTCCTCTCTACAACCCCATTTTTTTGAGGTGTTCGAGGTGAAGAGAAGTTGTGTGCATGCATAACCAGATTCTTGACAAAAATATTCAAAAATATCATTTTCAAATTATCCTTGAAGAAAACCACCTATGAGTTATGGCGTAGTAGGAAGCCTTCTTTCGAGTATTTCCATGTTTGGATGTCCATATTTCATTTTGAATATATAAGATTTTCTCAACAAGTTTGATCTGAAATCTTACAAGGCTTTCTTTCTTGGCTATAGCACTACTACCAAGGCTTATAGAGTATTTAATGTTGATCTTGCTAAAGTAGAAGAATCCATAAATGTTAAGTTTATTGAGACTAACCCCTCTCTTCATAAAGATATTGTTCCAAATGATGATGTTGCAGGTTAAGTAATTCCTATTCTAAAAGAGCTCAACATCACCCAAAAGGGAAAAGAGGTGGTCTCTCAAGAAGAAGAAAAAGATGAAGAGAAGAAGGATCCAACTCCCCAATTTGCAAAGAACAATCCAAAAGAGCTGATTCTAGGTGATCCATTTGAAAGAGTGAAGACGTGGGCTGCATTCAACAAAGAACAAGCCAACAATGCCTTCATCTCACAACTCGAGCCAAAGAACGTCAAGGAAGCTCTTGGGGATGATGAATGGATCCGAGCTATGCAAGAAGAGTTGGATCAATTTGAAAAGAACAAAGTATGGACTGTTGGCTAAATGGACATCATTTAAATCCCTTTGTTTTGATAATGACAAACATTTCATTCTTGTGGATCTAACGTGCTACTTGAGTGTTGCACGAACAAGGTGGATGACAAACCTTTGGAAGATCTATATGCTTCAAAATGCTTTAATTTTATGATTGTAATCAAATGTAAAACTTGCACAAGTATATAATGTACAAGTACTTAGATATCATGTAAATAAAGCATTTAGATCTTCCCTAGCCACACACACCACTTAGATAGGTCATACCCTACAATAGTGTCACAACTGCACACTGATACACACACTTAGTACATAGTTTAAAACATTGAAACAGAGTCATTCTCGGTGGACAAACTTCTCGACCAAGACACTCTCGGTCGATCAATTCCTCGACTGAGAATTGACTCAGATAGCTGTTAGACCTAGCAGACAAGGTGGTTGGGAGTTAGAATCGAACTTTATATACACTTGCTCCAGACCATCCCTCGGTCGACGAACTCCTCGACTGAGAGTCTCTCAGTCGACAAAGACTTCGACCGAGAAGGTGTTTGTCTGCACTTTTCAGAACTAATTAACTAGTCGTTGCTAAAGCAATTAGTGGATACCTAACGGCTAGTTAAGCACTAAGAACCCCCTAGAAAGTGTCTAGAACGTCCTTAAGCACTCATAGGCCATTCCTATAAATAGGGCATGCCTTAGGGCACCCAAAACACACTTGTGCAACACTTGAGCATACATACTTGCAATTGGCAATCTGTTCCTATGAGAAATTGAGCAACTCCAACATTTGCTATTCATTTCCATTGCTCTAAATTTATCTCCTATAGGCTAGAATCTCCTACCCACTGCACTTCCACTTTCACTTCCACTTCCATACACATTGGTTAGGAGATCAAAACGTTTGATATAGGAAATCAAGCCTTGTGCTACAACGGTAATTGTAATTTCCATTTTCCTTCTTATTCTTTCTTATTGCTTGTACTCTCCTTGCTAATCCTAGGGTTGGAGACTATAGATTGGAGAGGGTTTATCTTCTCATGTGGAGAAGGGTCTTCTTGGTGGAGGAGGACTTTGGACTACTTCAAGAAGGTTGTCTCAACGGGAAGCTACTTCAAGAGGAAGGCTACTTCAAGGGGGAGCTTGAAGTTACTTCAAGGAAGGCTGCTTCGAGGTTGGTGGGACTACATCTAGGTGAAGGCTGTCCAAAGGGTGGTGAAAGTATTTGTAATTTTATGTCACATCCTTGTGAGGTAATAAAATTTAAATACTTTCAAATTCCCAATTGGAAACAATTGGGTAGTTGACTGACTCCCTTAGTTTTTGCTAGGGGTGGAACCACTCTAAACTATTGGCTAAATTGACATTAGCATAATCCCTTTTGTTTTGATAATGACAAACATTTCATTCTTGTGGTTTTAACGTGCTATTTGAGTATTTCAGGAACAAGCATATAAGGTGGTGGATAACAAAGACTTGGAAGAAACAATTTGATAAAATCGTTTTATTTTCATGATTGTAATCAAATGTAAATGCTTGTACAAGTATATAATGTACAAGTAATTAGATATTATGTAAATGAAGCGTTTAGATCTTCCCTATCCACTCACAACACTTAGATAGGCCATTCCCCAAGATAGTATCACAATTGCACATTGATACACACACTTAGTAAATGAATACATTGAGTCAGTAATATTCTCGGTCGACAAATCGTCGATCGAGAAAATATCGGTCGACAAATCTTCGACCGAGAAACTCTCGGTCGACAAAATCTTCGATCAAGAATAGACCCTACTAGCCGTTAGACCCAGCAGACAAAGTGGTTGGGAGTTGGAAATGAACGTTGTAAACACTTGCTCCAGGAGGTCCCTCGGTCGACAAATCTTCGACCGAGAAGGACTCTCGGTCGACAAATTGTCGATCGAGAAAAGTTCTGTCTGCACTTTTCAGGGTCAATTAACTAGCCGTTGCAAATGCAATTAGTGGACACATAACGGCTAGTTGAGCACTAAGAACCCCCTAGAAAGTGTCTAGAATGTCCTTAAGCACTTGTAGGTCATTCCTATAAATAGGACATGCCTTAGGACACCTAAACTCACCTAAGCTACACGTGTGCTACACTTGAGATTGAATACTCATTGGCAATCTGTTTTGAGCAATAGAGCAATTCCTACATTGGCTATTCATTCCCATTGCTCCAACTTCGTGTCCTATAGGCTAGTATCTCCTATCCACAACACTTACACTTCTACATACATTGGTTAGGAGATCTAAACGCTTGATATAGGAAATCAAGCCTTGAGCTACAAGTGGTATTGTAATTTTTATTTTCTTTCTTGTTCCTTTGTATCTTTTGTATTCTCCTTGCTACTCCTAGGGTTGGAGGCTGCGGATTGGAGAAGGTTCTTCTCGGAGGAGAAGGTGGACTTCAAGCTACTTCAAGAAGGCTATCGCAACGGGAAGCTACTTCAAGAAGGTTATTGCAATGGGAAGCTACTTCAGGAGGAAGGCTGCTTCAAGGTTGGTGCAATTGCTTCTAGGTGAAGGCTGCTTCAAGGTTGGTGTGATTACTTCGAGGTGAAGGCTGCTTGAAGGGTTTAGGGAGAGAATTGTAATTTTATGTAAAGTCCTTGCGAGGTAATAAAATTAAATTCTTTCCAAATCCCGGTTGGGTAAGCAACCGGGTAGTGGACTGACTGCCTTAGTATTTGCTAAGGTAGGAACCACTCCAAATCCTTGTCCCTTGTCCAATATTTTTGTGATTGGTTGTTTGAGTTAAATAATTGTTTAAAATTGTTTAAAACTCTATTCACCCCCCCTCTAGTAGTTTTTTAATTGGTATCAGAGCAGGCTTCAAGGAACCCTAACCAGGTCTTGAAGAATGAAGGGTGGTGGTGACTACAACCGCAAGCAAAGGAGCAACTTGGACCAACCTTCAACAAGTTGCAATTGGTGTTTAGGAACAAGTCACACAACAATCGGTTGTCCTTGGAGAGAAAAGAAGAAAGAGGTCCACAAAAATTGTCTCATTGCTACAACCAATGAAGAAGAAGAAGAGGTAAGCCTTCTTGATTTATCAAAAGAAGAGCTAATTTCTAGTCTTGAAGAAACACATAATAAGTATATTGAGTGCAAGAAGAAATTAAAGAAATCTAATAAAACAAATGATGAGTTGAATGCTAGACTTCTTGCTCTTACATCTGAAAATGAAGATCTCAAAAAGGTTATTGAAGACCATGATATTAAGCTAAAATCTGTAGAAGCAAATTGCAATCTTCTTTCCCTAGAAAAGTTAAATTTGCAAACTCAAGTAAATGATCTTCAAAAACAACCTATTTTGTGTACACATCTAGATTATGATATTATTGTGAAAGAAAGAGATTCTTTATTATCTAATCTAGATCAAGCGAAGATGGATATCAAGAAGAGAATGGATGAAATTGTTAAGTTACAACAAGAAATCAGTAGCTTGAGTAACAATGATATTCTCGATAAAATCTTAAGTGATCCTTATCGTCAAATTGGAAGGAGAGGACTAGGTTATAAGCCTAAAGGAAAATCTCATCAAAAACCTAGTTGGAGAAGGACACAAGCACTAGAGAGTCAATCCATGTATGTACCTAGAGGCAAATATACATATGTACCAAAGAACAACCTAGAACAAAAACATAGAAAGAGACTTGAGGTTGATTCTATATGTTGCCATTATTGCTTACGTCTTGGACATTACTCCTTTTCATGCCCATACAAGAAAAAGGATGTTGAGTTGGTATGGGTTCCAAAACCTCCAAACTAAATGAACGGAATTAAGTTGAGATATGACCAAGGACCTTAGTTGCATATTTCTATGTCTATCTCAACTCAACATAATGGGATAATAAATTAATTCAAGTTTTTAAACATCTAACTTGGATATATACAAAATCTTTCAAATTGCAAAAATAAAATTTTGCCTTACTCATAGCTAAATTGTTAATAAAGATTTGGATACAATTAGTTGGGATTTGATCTAAAAGTTCCTTTGATGTTCATAAAGTCTATCTCAACTAAATTGAGTCTTCAAATTGTTTAATTGAGTAAATAACCATTCATGATTTACTTATAAACAATTACTGAAAATGGTTCTGAAAACAATACAGAAACCTGATCGGTCGAGAAATCTTCGACCGAGCAGTCAGTCGATCGAGAAATCATCGACCGAGCAGGTTACTGATGTCAGTCTGAAATAAGTCTGCTGAATAATTCTACAAAGGATCAATGTGCTATCTATTTGCTGTTAATAACTGTTTTACATGCACAAATTATGGAAATCATCTTTGGAACACTTATATGAGATCATTTTTATCTATGAATCATATTTGATTTAAGTTAAGGGAAAATTACTATTTTCATGGTAACCCTTGGAATATCTATACATGAACCATGTGTGTATTGAAATTTGTTTTAAATGATCATAATTATTGGATTTATATGCTGATCATTGTATATGCTTCAATTGTTCTATCATTACACCATGGATATGCTTCATCATGATCATTATGTTTCATTGGTTTGTCTAAAATAATCTTTGATTCATATATACAAATCATGAATGGATATTATTCTTGATCATTGTGATTCAGATAAATTGAAAATGCCATTAGCATAAAAGCATCTTGACATAATAAACAATGATTGTGGACATAGCTTGTGATAAAATAATGATGTTGCTATGACAAGCCAAACGGTGCCTCTTAGAACAAAAATATTAATGTTTTTATCTATTTGTTTGTTCTAAGAAATCAAAAGCAAAAATCTTGACTTTAAGATATTAATCTTGCTTTCAAAATATATGTCTCTAAAGAATCTTATGATTAATATGAAAATAAGGGTATAAGAAGAAATGTGATTTAATATGTACCCATAGCAAAGATTATGAAAACATCATTCACAATGAATGTAAAACATGCGTTCTAGAAAAATCAAGGACAAAGACTTCACTATGATGCCCATATTAAGTCTTCATAATAGGTATATCTTAATATGCTTCAAATAGATATTTATTTAAAGCTATCTGCAGAAATTATACTTCACATATGAATGTTTAAATTGGAAATCTACAGAATTTGCCTCTTGGTTGAAATTAAAATTGACCAAGGGGCGCTATGGTCGTAGTTAAGGGCGACCTAAAATAAGCTTTGACAAAATGCTTATATTGACATCATTTTATTGTACTTAATCTTAGTATACGTTTGATAAAGGTCAAAATCAAAATTTAAAATCATTTGTGACCTTAAAAGCCTTAAATTGTAAGATTAAGGGGGAGCTCATAAAAACAAATTTGATTATTTGATTAAGAAGCATACAAAAATATTGTAAACATCATTTGAAGCCTATTATGACCTTAGTATTTTTACTCTTGGTTATGAAGAAATCAACAAATTTCATAAAATGATATATCTTGTTCTTAAAGGAATTCTCTAGACAAATTAGGGGTTAACATCCTGTCCATTTGGCTAGAGAAATTTTTATGTACTCTAAGATTAAAGAATTCTCATTTCATTTTTAGGGCTTAACATCCCTTGTAAAATGGATGAGAAATCAATACACAAATGCCATGAACCTAAAAGGAACTCATATCATTTCAAGGCTTAACATACATTGCAAATGAGTGAGAAATAAATTATGGCTAAATTTAACAATCATTGCTTTGCTTTAATCCCTTGTTTTCTAATTGAATATCTCTTTAAGGGGGAGCATAGCATAAAATTAAGGGGGAGAAATAAAATCTATTATATTGGATATCTTTTTGAAATGACAAAGGGGGAGAAATAATATAAAATCAAAAACATAAAATAAAAATATGAGTTTCATATTTTTTCGGCCAACATCCACTTGCAAAACAAGAATGGCTACAAAAGGTAATCTTCAGGTATGAAACTCACATGATTTATATTTCCTTATTTTATATTTAGGAAATGTTTGTCATATTCAAAAAGGGGGAGATTGTTGGCTAAATTGACATTAGCATAATCCCTTTTGTTTTGATAATGACAAACATTTCATTCTTGTGGTTTTAACGTGCTATTTGAGTATTTCAGGAACAAGCATATAAGGTGGTGGATAACAAAGACTTGGAAGAAACAATTTGATAAAATCGTTTTATTTTCATGATTGTAATCAAATGTAAATGCTTGTACAAGTATATAATGTACAAGTAATTATATATTATGTAAATCAAGCATTTAGATCTTCCCTATCCACTCACAACACTTAGATAGGCCATTCCCCAAGATAGTATCACAATTGCACATTGATACACACACTTAGTAAATGAATACATTGAGTCAGTAATATTCTCGGTCGACAAATCGTCAATCGAGAAAATATCGGTCGACAAATCTTCGACCGAGAAACTCTCGGTCGACAAAATCTTCGATCAAGAATAGACCCTACTAGCCGTTAGACCCAGCAGACAAAGTGGTTGGGAGTTGGAAATGAACGTTGTAAACACTTGCTCCAGGAGGTCCCTCGGTCGACAAATCTTCGAACGAGAAGGACTCTCGGTCGACAAATTGTCGATCGAGAAAAGTTTTGTCTGCACTTTTCAGGGTCAATTAACTAGCCGTTGCAAATGCAATTAGTGGACACATAATGGCTAGTTGAGCACTAAGAACCCCCTAGAAAGTGTCTAGAATGTCCTTAAGCACTTGTAGGTCATTCCTATAAATAGGACATGCCTTAGGACACCTAAACTCACCTAAGCTACACGTGTGCTACACTTGAGATTGAATACTCATTGGCAATCTGTTTTGAGCAATAGAGCAATTCCTACATTGGCTATTCATTCCCATTGCTCCAACTTCGTGTCCTATAGGCTAGTATCTCCTATCCACAACACTTACACTTCTACATACATTGGTTAGGAGATCAAAACGCTTGATATAGGAAATCAAGCCTTGAGCTACAAGTGGTATTGTAATTTCTGTTTTCTTTCTTGTTCCTTTGTATCTTTTGTATTCTCCTTGCTACTCCTAGGGTTGGAGGCTGCGGATTGGAGAAGGTTCTTCTCGGAGGAGAAGGTGGACTTCAAGCTACTTCAAGAAGGCTATCGCAACGGGAAGCTACTTCAAGAAGGTTATTGCAACGGGAAGCTACTTCAGGAGGAAGGCTGCTTCAAGGTTGGTGCAATTGCTTCTAGGTGAAGGCTGCTTCAAGGTTGGTGCGATTACTTCGAGGTGAAGGCTTCTTGAAGGGTTTAGGGAGAGAATTGTAATTTTATGTAAAGTCCTTGCGAGGTAATAAAATTAAATTCTTTCCAAATCCCGGTTGGGTAAGCAACCGGGTAGTGGACTGACTGCCTTAGTATTTGCTAAGGTAGGAACCACTCTAAATCCTTGTCCCCTTGTCCAATATTTTTGTGATTGGTTGTTTGAGTTAAATAATTGTTTAAAATTGTTTAAAACTCTATTCACCCCCCCTCTAGTAGTTTTTCATAAACACCTTTCCTCTTTCTCCTTATCTCAATGGTGGTTGTTTGAGTTGAATTATTATTAAAATATTTATAAAACCCTATTCACCCCCCCTCTAGTGGTTTTTAATTTGGTATTAGAGCAGGCTTCAAGGAGCTCTAATCGAGTCTTGAAGAATGAAGGGTGGTGGTGTCTACAACCGCACGCAAAGGAGAAGCTTGGACCAATCTTCAACAAGCTGTAATTAGTTCTCAGGAACAAGACACACAACACCTAGCTTTCCATGGAGGTTAAAGAAGGAAGATGTGCATAAAGAATTCCTTATTGCTACAATAAGTGAAGAAGAAGAAGAGGTAAGCCTTTTTTATTTATCTATAGAAGATTTAATTGCTAGCCTTCAAGAAACACATGATAAGTATATTGAGTGCAAGAAGAAATTAAAGAAATCTAATAAAGCAAATGATGAGTTACATGCTAAACTTCTTGCTCTCACATCTGAAAATGAAGATCTTAAGGAGACATTAAACTTAACTATTAAAGACCATGATATTAAGCTGAAATCAATAGAGGCAAATTGCAATCTTCTTTCTCTAGAAAAGATAAACTTGCAAGCCCAAGTTAGTGATCTTCAAAAACAACCAATCCTATGCAATCATCTAGATTATAATACTATTGTGAAAGAAAGAGATTCTTTACTATCTAATCTAGATCAAGCAAAGCTAGATATCAAAAAGAGAATGGATGAGATTGCTAAGTTACAACAAGAAGTTAGTGGCTTAAGAAATAATGATGTTCTTGATAAGATCTTAAATGATTCTCATGGTCAAATTGGAAGGAGAGGACTAGGTTACAAACCTAAAGGAAAATCCTATAAAAAACCTAGTGGGGGAAGGACTCAAGTGCCAAAGAATCAATCTATGTATGTACCTAAAGGCAAGTATACATATGTACCCAAGGACAATCTAGATCGAACTCATAAAATGAGAAATGAGATTGATTCCATATGTTGCCATTATTGTTTGTGTCTTGGACATTATTCCTTCTCATGTCCTTACAAGAAAAAGGATGTTGAGTTGGTATGGGTTCCAAAACACACAAACTAAATAGATTAAATTAAGTTGAGATATGACCAAAGACTCTAAATTGTATATCTTTATGTCTATCTCAACTTAACATAATGATATGACCAAAGACTCTAAATTGTATATCTTTATGTCTATCTCAACTTAACATAATGAGATAACAAATTGATTCAAGTAATTAAAATTTCTAACTTGAAAATACACATTTTTATATACACCTATAGAGACACATCTTTAATAACTTGTTTTAGTTTAATTTCCTAAAATCTAGAGATTTAAATATGATTAGTTGAGATTTGACTCAAATGTTATTTTGATACTTAAATATTTTATCTCAACTAAACTGAGTTTTAAATTGCATAATTGAATTGGAAGTGATCTATGTTTTACTTGCAAGTAATTACTAAAAAATGATACAGAAGCATTCTCGATCGAGAAAATGTTCGACCAAGAACATTGTCGGTCGAGAATTAGTCGACTGAGCAGGTTACTATTTTTTAGCTTGCAAAAATCTAATAAAACATGTACAAACAGAAGAATACTCGGTCGAGAAAATCTTCGACCAAGATAAATTCGGTCGAAGAAATGTTTGACCGAATAAAGTTCTGCTGAACCTATTTTAATTGATCTAGTTTTCTATCAATTTGCTATTAATGATTGATTTAATATGCAAATCAAGAATGAATCTTGGAGAAAATTCTTTCAACATATACCTTAAATTGCAAGTTCATTTTTAATTGCTATAATCTCCTACATGGTTTGGCTTAAAACTGAAAATATGAACCATGATTGGTTTAATCAAGGAAATTATTGTTTTATCACAATCCACATGGTTTGTCCTAAGTATTCCTTGGTCTATCTATATAAAAACCATGTGTCTTGAATTTTTTTTTAAATGATCATCATCATTGTATTTCATAAAATTATGGATATGCTTTTACTGTTTTCCATTCTTTACTTGGTTTGTCTAAAATAATCTTTGATCTATATATACAAACCATGAATGAATATTGTTTTCAAAATGATCATTGTGATTCATCTCATTACAGATAAAGATGTGAAAATGCCATTTTACATAATAGTAAAACTCTATGGCACAAATGCATCATGTGCATGGATTGTATCATCTCATGTAATAAATGAATGATTTTCGCTAGATGACACTATGGCAAGCTAAATAGTTTGTTTCTTAGAACAAGAATATCAATGTCTTATCTAGCTATTTGTTTTAAGTAATCAAAAGAAAAATCTTAATTTTAAGAACTTGAGATATAAAACTTGTTCTTAATTTATACTCAAGGATGATTGATTCTAAAGAATTAATCTAAATATAAGTTTAAAATAAGAGACTGGTTTAGAATAAGGGCTATTTCAATGTTACATTTATTATAACCAAAACAAGAGCAACGTACTAAAAATTCTACACAAGATTGCTTTTAGGATATAATTTTGCATCATGGTGCCAACATGACTTATGGAAATTTCTATTGATGAAATAATTTTGCTTATAAATTGAAAGCTACATCCTTGCTATGATTGAACATATTGTAGATGTAGTTCAATTGAAGAACAATCTTTGCGGATAATGAAGAACATACATTCTAGAAACTTGCTTAGAATATAACTTGCTCTAAGAAAATTAAGAACAAATACTTCATTATGATGCCTATATTAAGTTTTCAATTGATAATTTTTTTTTCAAAATAGGTATCACTCAAAGTGCTTCAAATTGATATACATTTGATCATATTACATATTAATGTATAACTCAATGAAGAGTGCTTAAACTGTAAATCTGTAGAAATTGCCTCTTGGTTGAAATCAAGTTTGACCAAGGGGCGCCTTAGTCGAAGTCAAGGTCGACCTAAACTAAGCTTGACCAAATGCTTATTTGTAAATCATTTTCTTGCCATCAATCTTAGTATATTGAAAACAAGACTTTAGTGCATAGATCTCATAAAAGGTTATTATGACCTTAGAATCCTTAAATTATCTTAATTATAAGATTAAGGGGGAGTTCACAAAAAAAACTTTGTAAACATCTTAAAGAAAATTTGAAACAAGTTATGACCTTAGTATTTTTAAGGAAATAAATGAGCCTACAATATTCATGAATGTGTTATATAACTTGTTCTTAATAGAATTCTCTAGACAAATTTGGGCTTAACATCCTTTGTAAAATGGATAAGAAATCAAAATACATATGCCATGAACCTAAAAGGATCTCATATCATTTCAAGGCTTAACATCCTTTTGAAATGATTGAGAAATAAATTGTGGCTAAATTTGACAACACATGATTTGCATTTATATTAGATCCCTTGCTTTTAAAACTGAATATCTTATTAAGGGGGAGCATAGCAATAAAATTAAAGGGGAATAATAAAAGTCATACTTAATGGTTATCTTGGTTATCTTTTTGAATGACAAAGGGGGAGAAATAATATAAAATAAAATGAGTTTCATAATATCTCGGCCAACACACACTTGCACACAAGAAAATGGCTACAAAAGGTAAAATTTAGGTATGAAACTCATATGACTTATATTTCCTTATTTTATATTTTGGAAATGTTTGTCATCTTCAAAAAGGGGGAGATTGTTGGCTAAATGGACATCATTTAAATCCCTTTGATTTGATAATGACAAACATTTCATTCTTGTGGATATAACGTGCTACTTGAGTGTTGGAGGAACAAGGTGGATGACAAACGTTTGGAAGATCTATATGCTTCAAAATGCTTTAATTTCATGATTGTAATCAAATGTAAAACTTGTACAAGTATATAATGTTGAAGTACTTAGATATCATGTAAATCAAGTGTTTAGATCTTCCCTAGACACACACACCACTAAGATAGGTCATCCCCTATAATAGTGTCACAACTGCACACTAATACACACACTTAGTACATAGTTTAAAACATTAAAACAGAGTCATTCTCAGTCGATAAACTTCTCGACTGAGACACTCTCAGTCTTCCAATTCCTCGACCGAGAATTGACTCAAATAGCCGCTAGACACAGCAGACTAGGTGGTTGGGAGTTAGAATCGAACGTTATATATACTTTCTCCAGACCATCCCTCGGTCAACAAACTCCTCGACCGGGAGTCTCTCGGTCGACAAAGACTTCGACCGAGAAGGTGTCTGTCTGCACTTTTCAGAACTAATTAACTAGTCGTTGCTAAAGCAATTAGTGGATACCTAACGGCTAGTTAAGAACTAAGAACCCCCTAGAAAGTGTCTAGAACATCCTTAAGCACTCATCGCCCATTCTTATAAATAGGACATGCCTTAGGACACCCAACACACACTTGTGCAACACTTGAGCATACATACTTGCAATTGGCAATCTGTTCTTATGAGCAATTGAGCAACTCCAACATTTGCTATTCATTTCCATTGCTCTAAATTCGTGTCCCATAGGCTAGCATCTCCTACCCACTGCACTTCCACTTCCATACACATTTTTTAGGAGATCAAAATGCTTGATATAGGAAATCAAGCCTTGTGCTACAACGGTAATTGTAATTTCCATTTTCCTTCTTGTTCTTTCTTATTGCTTGTACTCTCCTTGCGACTCCTAGGGTTGGAGGCTGCAGATTGGAGAGGGTTTATCTTCTCAGGAGGAGAAGGGTCTCCTCGGTGGAGAAGGAGGAATTTGGACTACTTCAAGAAGGCTGTCTCCACGGGAAGCAACTTCAAGAGGAAGGCTACTTCAAGGGGGATCTTGAAGTTACTTCAAGGAAGGCTTCTTCGAGGTTGGTGGGACTACTTCTAGGTGAAGGTTGTCGACAGGGTGGTGAAAGTATTTGTAATTTTATGTAACATCCTTGTGAGGTAATGAAATTTAAATACTTTCAAAATCCCAATTGGAAACAAATGGGTAGTGGACTGACTCCCTTAGTTTTTGCTAAGGGTAGAACCACTCTAAACACCTTGCCTCTTTCTCCTTATCTCAATTGTGGTTGTTTGAGTTGAATTATTATTAAAATTATTTATAAAACCCTATTTACCCCCCCCTCTAGTGGTTTTTCATGGACCCTAGTGCCAAGACCAAGTGATAGAAAGAACATTGACACCAAATGGGTCTACCACAACAAGCTTGATGAAAGTGGCAAAGTGATGGGAACTTCATCGACCAAGGCAAGTACACAAGTGAACTACTCAAGTGCTTTGGGATGGAGAACACCAAGGCGATGGACACACCCATGTCAAACACCGCCAAACTTATCAATGATGAAGAAGGTGAGAAGGTAGATGAGAAGCTCTAAAGAGGTATGATCAGAACTTTACTTTACTTAACTACCTCTGGATCAAATATAATGTTTAGTGTTGGATTGTGTGCTCGCTTTCAATCAAACCCTAAGAAATCACATCTTGTAGTTGTTAAGAGAATTTTAAGGTACTTAGCCAAAACCCAAATTTTTGGACTATGGTATCCCAAGTGAAGGGACTTTACTCTTACTGCTTATAGTGATGCAGATTATGTAGGGTGCTTGAGTGATAGAAAGTGCACAAGTGGCACTTTCTTTCTCCTAGGACCATGCTTGGTGTCTTGGTTCTCTAAGAAACAGAGCATAGTGGCATGATCAACCATTGAGGCTGAATATATTGTAGCCGGGAGTTGTTGCGCCCATGTCCTATTGATGAAGCAAATGCTCCAAGACTTTAACATTCATTTTGCTGCTTCTCCTATCTATGTGATAATACTAGTGGAATTAACTTGTCATATAATCCTATCTTGCATAGTATATTTAAGCATATAGAGTTTCACCATCATTTTCTATGTGATCACATTGCCAAGAAGGATATCTATATCACACATGTGGACACGAAAAATCAGTTGGCAGACATTTTCACTAAGCCTCTAACTAGAGACCAGTTTAACTTTATTAGATCTAAACTGCTCATAACTTATGTGAATGCATCTGATATGCCCTCTAGCTAGTTGTCATCTATCCTATATGCTTTGCCTATGTTTTGATCACAATGGATTGCTAATATGCTAAAATTTAATTTTTCATGTTCATTTTGCCTTGTTTTTCTCTTGTTCTTGGGTATTTTTCGCAGTCACTTATTTTATCGCAAAATAGTACCCAATGATGAGTGATATGTGCCTAAGTATGTTCAAAATACATAATGGACTTGAAAAATAAATTTCATTAGCACTCTAATGGCTAGAAATTAAATTTCTAATTTTAGGTCAGGTTGACCATCGGTCAAGTTGCCAACTCGACCGATCAGAGGCTGAGAGCTTTCTTAAAGAGCCTATCAGTCGAGTTTCTGAGTCACAGAACTTGACTGATGGCCGGGATGGAGCAAACTTAAGATTGGTTTGGTCGACTATTCTCCCTCTCAACTAGAGAAAAGTCGACCAATCCAGCCTCCAGCTCCGCCAAGCTCTCAACCCTAGCCCCGACCTTCCTCTCCCTAGCCCTAGTTTGACCTAGCTCGACCTCCCTTGACCTCCCCCCTTGCTAACCTAGGTCTGTGGATGAGTTTTGGTGGTGATTCCTCAGATTTTTCTCTCTCCTTCCTATCCTTTTCATCTCCATGGCATCCAATAGGAGGAAGAGGGCTGCCCTTACTAATGCACCTTCATCTTCGTCCAACTCCTGCTTGATTCTGTTTGATAACACTTTCTTTGTCTTAAATGAGGCTCTAAATAGGCACAAGGATCTCCTTCCTAGGAACCCTTTCCCTTTTCGTCCCCTATTTGAGCCAAGATCACGAAGACTAGAGGTTATAGATAAAGTAGTGGAGTTGCTTTACAATCACCATCTCTCAACCTTGGGTGTTGAACATGCACATTTATGATGCTATAACAATTCCATCACAAGCACCAAAGTCATTCATGAATTCTATGCAAATTTATGTTGGAATTATGACACCCTTGTACCCCCGCCTAATACTCAAGTAGTCCTCACATCTATGATAGTCATAAAGAAATTCTAAGTCTATGAGGATACCCTGAACATCGTCTTTTCAGGTACTGAAGTAACTGACACCTGACGTAAGGACTATCTAGAGTACTTTGACTTAGTTGAGCCAGAGGCATTCTGCAAGAAATATGATCTTACTCTCCCTAATATTCATAACTTCTTGAAGAAGCCTCAATTTCCATACAGGAAGAAGTGCACCCTTCCCTCCTCTACCTTGGACCTCAAGAAACGCATCCTTGCCCTCATCATTAACTGCAATATTCACCCAAAGAACAATCAAATAGAGATGGAAGAAAATACTGCGGTGATCATGTATTGTCTCTTGAACAACATAGGAGTCAAGAGGGTGTGATATGTTCTCCATCATATGACCTTCTTTGACTCAGCCAAGAACTCCTATGGCACTCACCCACCCTACCCATCCATGATCTGTAGTATGTTCTAGCTTGCCACTGGCAAATCTCTTTTCCATGACCTTCACTACAAACCTTCCTGGAAAGGAGTTTGCATAACTGAGACCAATCTTCAAAAGTATATGCCCATCCTATCCTCCACCACACCTGGTGCCTCTACATCTACCTCTACCTCTACCTGAGCACCTACACCACCTCAGCCTACCCGATATGCCCGTGCCTCATTCCATGCATCCAATGAAACCCTTATGGGCTACATGATGCATCAACATGCATACAACCTTCAAGTTCAAGAGAACCTGCATCAGGACCAATGTTCCATCATGTCCAACATGAACATGTCCTGTGAACACCCCTACCCTGCCTACCAACACTACCCAGGAGGTGATTGTGCATCCTTTGCATATAATCACTTTTACCCTACCCCTCCACCTACACCTTCCGCTACTACACCCTCTTGGTAGATCTACCCCTGGTGCACTGTCACTGATAGTTGGCCCCTTGGCCACTCTGCTTGCTAGCCTTGATAGTTCTGCTCCTTCTTTCCCATAGGACAATGAGCTCCATGCTCTTGGTATGTCTTGGGATGAGTAGAATGCATGTTGGCCCGGTCCCTCTGCTGATGAAGAGATGCCAGACCAGGATGATGAGGCGGATGGTGATGAGGAGGTTGATGAGGATGATGGTGATGCCTCTAATGATGGCTCTGATGGCTTTGCTGGTGACTCTGGTGATGAAGGTGATGCTGTTGCACCTTCAGACGGAGATGAAGACTATGAGCCCAAAGCCTCTAATGTTGATGATGTTGTGGATGATGTAGACATAGATGACCTAGATGTTTAGTTTTTCTAGTTTTTAGTCTAGATGTTGATCATATCTATCTTTCTAGGCTATTTTGTATTACAAACATCTGGGTACATGTTCTGAGTTGTACTATTTTATCATCTAGCTTTCATCATTTTGGTTTTCTGAGAACTTGCTTTCTGGGTTGTAATCTTAATCCTTTGTACACTTACTCTTTGATTTACTATATGTCATGAGTTGGTGCCATGTTTTATTATATTTTGGTTATGACTTAGATTGTTTGTTTCTCTCGACTCTGCTTGGTGTATGCTTTGAGGTTGCATGTTGTGCATGTGTGCTTGGTTGTGCTTGGAGAAGACCTATTTATGTTCTCTTCTTCCCCCCCCCTCCTTTTTGATAATGTCAAAATGGGGAGAGATGTTCAATGTTTTGAAGATCAACCATATTATTTTATTGCCTATGTGATCCTTTTCTTGTTCATTATATGCTTTATCATGTGACTTGCTAAAGGACCGTATAGTATATATGTCATGTTGTTTTGTGTAGATAGACTAACTATGCAGGTTAGAGTAAGCATAGATTGAGGGAAATCAATTCACATTGTTCAAAATCCTGAATCCCCTTGAAATTCACAAGGCAAAGGTATAACTTCAAATATCCTTTTCAATATGATTGAGGAATGGTTTGTAATTGTCAAAAAGGGGGATAACGTTGATTTGAGAGTTATACATTGCCCATATTTTGATAATAACTTAACCAATCCATTCAATGTATCTAATGTGTTTGTTCAAGATTGATTTCAGGCTTTAGGTACATGAAAAGGATCAAATTACACAAGCCCTAGTTTGTTTAAGTTCAAGTCAAAATCAATGCAAGTGTGTGTTTTTGGAAATCACTCCAAATGACCATAGATGATTTTTGTAATCACTTGCATTGATGATATGACTTGTAACTAAGATGATAAAAATTAGGGGCACTTAATTCTATGGTTTAATCACTCCCATGTCAATTACAAAATTTGTCACAGGCTATTTATCAGTTGAGTTGGAAACTCGACCGATCCAGTGATGGATTTTTTGAAGATGATCCATCAGTCGAGTTGCACACTCACAGAACTCAATCGACCGACTCATTGAAAAAAACTAATTTTGGCTCATCGGTCGAGTTTCCCATAACCAACTCGACTGATAATTTGAAAATTTTCTTTGTCGGTTAGTGGATCGGTCAAGTTACCTTTATTGAAACTTGACCGAATGTAATGTATGGAAAATGCAGAAAATATGATTATAACCTTGGTGAGTTGTCTTGAGCGAGAATAGATCTATTGTGACTTGGAAAATGGATATATTTCTCCCTTAAGTGATCCCACACTCAAGGGAATACCCCCATCTATAAATAGGATCCCTTGGATTTCATTCCAAGTTTGCTCATTCATGCTATTCTAAGTCCTTGCAATAATTGAGTGTGTTGCAACTCCTTGAGCCCCTTTCTCTCTCTAGTTTACACTTCATTTCGTGATTATGAGTGAGATAGGCCAATTGTAAGAAAGATACTTCCTTGTACTTGTAAATCTCTCATTCCATTCCATCTTCCCTACCCCTTTCCTCAATGATGCAAAGGTGAAGAAAGATACTCCAAGTGAAGGTGGAGCTATTGCTATTCTTCTTCAAGGTTGAAGAAGAGGTGAAGATCTTCTCCAGGTGAAGGAATAGGCAAAGGCTGAAGATCCAAGAAGAGTGGGTATTTCCCTTAAGGCTGAAGACTTGTGCAAGAGTAGGTATGTCCTTGGAAGAAGACGGAAGACTCTTGCAAAGTGGGTAAGTCCTTGGTAAGGTGGAAGACCCTTTGTATTTGAATAG
This sequence comes from Alisma plantago-aquatica, assembly GCA_963693085.1. NCBI lineage: Eukaryota > Viridiplantae > Streptophyta > Magnoliopsida > Alismatales > Alismataceae > Alisma > Alisma plantago-aquatica. Next base: position 1,391,300,990 of record OY856410.1, read on the forward strand.
GTAAGTCCTTTGGTGGTCTTGTAATGTAACTCTTATTGGTGAATATATAGAGAAAAGCACTTGCAAAGTTCTTGAGGTTGACCTTTCTAGGTAGTGGACTGACTCTCTCCTAGTTTGGAGAGTGGAACCACTAAATGACCTTGTCAAGTGCTTGTTCCATTTTCTCTCATCCTTGCCATGATTTTTAGTTAGGACTTCAAATTGCACTTAAGCTATTGGTTTTGATTGATATAATTTGAAGGTCTAATCTACCTTGTGAGAATTTTTGAAACTCTATTCACCCCCTCTAGATTCCTAGATCCAAAACCTTTCCCACTCTTGGATCGACCCACCCCAGGCCGAGACACCGACCTAAAAGTTTAATTAAGGATTTCATATTTTTGAGAATACATTTTGGGTTACAACTTCTCGAACCTTATCCTTTTTCTCTCATGGTGAGCCCTCTCTTTAGGGGAGCCTCTCTATGTGGAACCCTCTCTAAGGGTTTCAGTCCCTGTAGTGGACGTTCATAAGTGATTTTCTAGACTTGATCACTTGTCATTCCCATAATGACTTATTTGCACCCCCCATGGTCTTTAACTCACTAGAGGTATTTCATTTAGTGTTTGAGCAAGTTATATGCACAAAATGAGTGTTCATAAGGTTTTTATGTTTCTTAAAGCTTTTTATCATTAATGCCTTGCCGCACATGCACATACGCATGGGATACCGAGTCACCTAACTCATTTATCCCACATGAACATAAGTATGGGAGATTGAATCACCTAAGTCATTTTTATTTTTCTTCTTCCTTTTCACCATAATAAGGTTCATACAGATAGGGTTACCATTTTAACCATTCTACTCCCATTTCCCAGGATTAGGATTTTATGTTAGGGTTAGAGGCTAAAACCTACATCTTAGAGTTTCTATGTCCCTTGACCCACTAGGGTTTTCCTAAACCAACCCTAGTTCCACTAATATTACCCTCAAAACGAAATCCCACAAGACATTTTTATTTTCTTTATCATTATCTGGACATTTCATGTACATAATTATTTCCTCATTACATGTACATTAATATTTCCATATAACACATACATTAATTGGCTAAGGATGCCTTAACCCTACTTCTTCTCAATACCCTAACTTGAAATGAGGAGGGAACTTACATTTAGGGTTTATTAAGCAAGAGGATGAGATATTGTTGTATCAAGCTGAGAAGAGAACCTAAAGGTATTTTACTTTAGGAAAACCTTTCCAATTTTGTCTAGGAAGGATGCACGGGCACGAGAATCCTTGTAAGTCAACTAGCGGTGCGGAGGAATGTTTTGTCATACCACCGGTTGTGGTCCCTTCCAGATATTATCATATTTTCAAAATGACCTAATAATTTCTTCATATTTCTACATATTGCTTGAAAATATAAACTATTAATTATTATTTGAAAAATATGGCGCTCTGATACCATATGTAACCACCTCACTTTTTAGCATCCCCCAATTAAGGGAAGACCAAAAAAGCTAAGATTCATTACCTATATTCCCAAGGATCTTGATTTGACCAAATAATAAATAATAGCGAATAATTTTCCTTAGATTACATATTGTTTACAAAAATGCTCCTCCAAGGAGTTACATGAAATTCTATCATCAGAATTGTACATATGAGAAGAAGAATCTATCTAATTCTCCTTAAAAGTTAACTTTAATGTCTTCAAGTAATTTCATTTTCCCATCTTATCTTGATATCATCTTATCTAGCATGTACCGAAAACACCATAAAAAAACACAAATCAACATATCAAAATATATTGTGTAGGTGGGGTTCATGCAAAAGTGTGCATATATATAACAACATATATTCACTCAATTACTTGTAAATAGTTGAACTTTCATTTTCTCCATATAATATTCCTTTAAGTCATACTCAGAGTGGCATTATAATTGAACAAAATGTAAATAAACACTCAATAGTTTAAATTTTTGATCCTCGAGAAATCCTCAAAAAACATCAAAAAACTAATGTTGGTAGTCATAAGAGTAACCACATACCTCAACGGTGATCCATGAACAATATGCAGTCGTTAAGAGTATTATGCAATCAACATGCAAATCAAGCAATCAATTTTAATCTTCATGTATGTAAATTCGAAGTGTCACCATCAAATTAAATAGATTAAACCCTACTCAGTCATGTTTTAGGGTTTAGAGTTGATCCATGCTTAGGACATGGAATACGGGTATAAGCCCTATTTCTATTGCATGTTAACCATTAGGTGAAACCCTAATTATATCTAAGCTATCCTTTCATTATGATTACTTGTATTAGTTTGAGTTCATTAAGCTTATCATCTTTAACTTAAAAACCCTAATTTTGCATCATTATGATTGTGGGAATGTTAAATCACCATTATGCTCAACAATGTTATATTTACATCTCAGTGAAGTGTATTTAACATGATTAACAAACGATTCATCAAAAACTTGGATTGTTATGCTTCATATCACTGATTATCCATTTTTGGAACCCTAATTTTACCAATATATGAATTTTTAACTAAAAATACATCCAATATGCTCTTTGAATCTAAAAAGGTTAAGCTTCATCCATTAATATCATTTAAATTAGTGATGACTATTAAAATCATGAAAATAGGGTTTCTATGCATATTTTACATTAAAGATTGCATCTTTATGCACTTTGGAAAAGGAAGCATTATCAAGTCTCAGTATTATTTAATTTTGTTTCCTCTCTTTTTTATTATCATTTTTCATATATGGTTTGCCTATATTCGAGTTACCTATAACTAGATTCGATTAAATCAAGATTAATGGATCTCGGCTAATGAGGAGAGGCCACATAAGCTTCCAACTCGCCATCCAGGTTGGGTGTGGATCTAAGCCAAGTGTATAGGCTCAGGCCAATAGGGCAAACCATGCATGGGTGTATGATGTAAAGAAAAGAACAAAAAGACCATATTGTCCTCACTTCATAATATGCAATCCATGGGTAGGCTAGTATTTTTTTTTGATATCATCTCCTTCATCCATCCTTTTCTCACTCATGAACATGTTATTGGAAATTCAACTGACATGTTGACTTCATGCATCTAGGCGCGTTAAGGTTGGGTGATGGTGCTAGGAGCACCTTTGTGCCCTTCTAAATTCATTGGTACACTTAAATTAGTTGGAGAGGGAAAGAATTAGAAGGAGGGGATCAAGTTTTTTTAGCGACAAATAAGGGATATGGTGGTCATGATGTTGATAGATGAGCACTTTCTTGTTCCCTAGTCTTACGAAAAGGCTAATACCAGTTTGCAAGATGGTTGTGAACGCTTTTATAGGATAATGGGGTTGGAGCAGGTGTTGCCCCTACCTTCCCATAAAACTTTATTTCTACTAAAAATTGGGGAACCCTAATCCCTCTCGAGAATAGGAAACATGGGGATAGTTTTGTCCAGTTTCATCTCCCCAACTCACTGGGTAAGTTGGTTGGCGTTAATAAAGATCGAGGAGAGAGATAGATCAAAGGACAATGTCAGTTTCCTATAGTTGAGTTGCCTATTCTGCTAACCTGAGGTTGAGGATGACAAGGCTGCCATTGGATCCAGATTTGACTACCTTGTGGTCATGCGACAAACAAAGGAACATGCCTAAGTTTCTTGATATGTATTACATGTGACAAATTATATGTATTTGCCATTTAATCATTCACTTTAAGAAATCTATAAAAATAAATAAATTGCTCTCCTTTATCCTAATAACACCAAATTTTCAAAGGAAAATTTTATCGATTAAATCTGAGTGTGGCAAAGATTTCGTGTCAAAATATATTTCTAGATGCCCCTTTTTCTCTATCTTCAAATAGGTATATAATCCATTTATTTTGAAGTAGGTTCTTCTATCTGAATCATTTTCCACATGCCTCTAAGGACCTGCCTTTCCTATGAAATTTGGAGAACAACTCATTAAAGTCTTTCCAAACCTCTATGTATTTTGTGGGATTTATTGGGATAACTTTTATTCACTAAATTTTCTCTTTTAGCATATTATTAAATTGATTACACACACCACATGGAAAGTTCTTTTTCTTTCAAATTATAGAATTCTCTTCTTTTCATTATTATTTCCACGTATGCCAAAGACTAGGCCCATATAATACTATTTGTACCTAAAACATTGTGTTGCCAACATTGGCTAGATAATTACTCTTTTAATTATCTATAACACCACATGTTTTATTTCCTTTTGAAAACGTGTCCAATATTCCATAATTCCATTTTATAAAAAAACACAAGGCTATTATCTTTTAGTTATGCACAAATCTTAGATTTCTTTAACTTGTGCCAAAAGGACCTATTTGCAAATTAAATAGTCTTGTGGGCATTTATATGGGCCATGGGTTGTGCCCATGCCACCAAGACTGATAATTCAATTACAAAACTTACTTATCAATTAATGCCTTCATTTATATAATACAATTTTGCCAAAATTGAGGATATAATAGATATCTACCACGGTCTCATGCTCTATTAGTGCCCCTGCTTTATGGGAGGTGTAGATCTGACCCACTGTCGCCTGAGTCTTGTTGTCGTGTCTCTTCATTTAGTAGACTGCTCTTCAGCTAATCAACTATCAACATTTCTACCTATGTAGAATTGTTGACTGTCACAACAAGCATCTCCCAGTTGTTACGTAATGATCCTAGAAGAAGTAGCACCTACAGTTAATCATCAACTACTGTCTTCATGAACCCAAGTTATTTACAAGTCTTTAGAATTCATTCATGTGGTTAGAAACACTTGTACCATCCCAATACTTTACATTCACAAACTTTCTAACCAAGAAAGCTTTGTTTGTGGCATTCTTCTTCTTATACAATTTCTTGAGCTTTTCCCTCAGATCTTTGGTTTTGGTCTCCTATGAGATGTGGTGAAACATAGAAATATTGAGCCACTTTCACACTATTCCAACTATCTTCCTACTCAGTGTTGAATACACTCCCTGGCTTTTGTCTTTCTATCACATCATGCAAGTCATTGCAATATAGAATATCCTCCATCTTGGGTTTCCAGATCTACCAATTTATGCTCATCAACTTAACCATCGTTGCATCATCATCCATCCCCATCTAGTTTTATATCTACCCAACCTATGATGTGATACCACTTAATAGATTTATTGATGGGAAATATGTGCATGCATGCTATGCAACCATGATGCAAAAAAAGAAAATATATCCATAAGCATTATTGATGAGCGAGTAAACCCAAGATAATAACTCCAAGAAGATAGACGAAAGAAAGGATCAGATTTTTTTGTGGAAAACCCTCACGATATGTGAAAGAAAGTCCATGGGGAAACAATGGGTGAATCTACAATAAGAAGAAAAGATAAAATGTTTCCTCTTGGGTTTTGACCCCAAAACCGGGATAATATATCAAGAAGGAGAAATAAAAAGATACCACATCACATGGACTTTCCATGAAGATGTCCTCTTCCATAAAGTGTAGTATTGTAGATGGTCCGAAGAAGACACCTAGATGCCTTAGCAGTCTTGCCCTGCTTCCTTTTTTTTCTTCCTTCTTCTGTTTTCTTTTCTCCCATCGCCAAGGTGTTGCCTTTTTCTGCCTTATCTTGGCGGCTTCTAATTTCAATTGGCAACTGCCCTTTGATTTTTTTGGCTACCCAACTGCAATGCCAATGATAGGGATTTATAATCACATGTAGCCACAACAAAAATGCCCTAATGGTCTGTTGTGTCTTGGGCTGGACTTCTGCTAGGCCCAACATACTAAATCCTAGTCAAAGTTGCAATTCCAAAATACAATAATACATGAAGCTAGGATTATATTTTATAAAGGTTCTCATCATCATTTTTCATTCAAGGGTAAATGATCAACCTATTCTATGATGAACCTAAACATTTTTGACAACTCTCCAAGAGTAGGAGCACCAATTCTCAAGGGATACATGGCACCTTAGAGAATTCCTCAACATTTGATGCATCAACGATGATAACCACCTAAAAGAAATTTTATGGGGTGAACACATGTGAATGAATTCATAGGGAAACTATAAAATAAGAAAATCTTTGATATTTGTACATTTTCAAGGAGTTGTACAAGATAGTATTTGTGCAATTATTTAGGAAAACAACATGTTTGTTGAATATGTGTTTGGCATCATTTATTGAATATTTGGTAGCTTTTCAAATCTGTTGATGCATACTACTAGAAGAATAAAGATGGATTACTACACTTTCACAACTAGTAGATAAAAAATACATACTACATTCACATTTTTAACCTTAAAGGGTCAGCTGAAACCTTGAAACTCATGAACAGATGAAAGAAGTTGGTCATATGTATCAATAGCTGATATCATAGAATGTATCATCTAAAACCAACATGTATTTTACCATGGGCGTTTTTATCAGCAAGAGGCAGAGATCTTACCTCCTTCTTTAGTACAAAATAAATATTAAAAGGCTCATCAGATGACACATGCAATCAATTATACATCTCTTACTGGGTCTTGAATTAGGGGATACATCATCAGCACAAGTCTTTAATGCTTACATAGTTCCATAAGGCTGTTTTGAAGTTTACAAGAGTAATGTTCTGAGAACTTAAAAAGAAAATCTATGATATCATTAGCACCATTAATGATTTCTTCCTTTTTAAGAGATATCAAATAGCATGCAACACAATCCTAAAGCATGCAAAAAACATTAAAGGAAATAGTCTAGAACCATATTTCAAATCATATTATAGACTATAAGATATGTTTAGAAAATGTAACAAAACAATAAGGTTTCCACATAAAAGCATCAAAAATATTGACCACTAAAATATACTACCTAAAAGTACCATTTTAGCAGCCTTGAATCCACATGATAGTCTAGTTTACGTTCATATAGGGCTAAATACTTTTGAGTTCACTTTGATAATTACTCTAAAATTTTTATATTTGAAACAATGAAGATGTAAACATGTATGCATTGGACCTAAAACAAACTAAAAATGTGTACGCTCTGCAACAAGACTAATATTCAGTAAATAAGAAGAATGTTAGAAGAGAAACTTTTCAGGAAGGATATTCACCATATAAGTACATATGCAAATAATACCGAGAATGACGAAGTGAAACATTTCGCTTTTACAATGAAGTTCTTGCAAGATAAAAAGGCCCCAATCACTTCCAGAGAAATATATTTCAATCTGGATTTCTTATTTGAATATGATTCATGGGTTTTTTTGGAACATGTATGGAAGCATTGTTGTTGATGGACTAGTACTCCTTGTTTGTATACAAGCATAAGACAAGAAACTTGTTTTTATAATATCTTCTCTTCTATAGGGATTGATAATATGTAGCATTGCACTATTTATATCATTTTGAGCACTTATATTTCTTGACTTTTTGCTAGAATATTACCTTATTTGTATAACATCCTTTATACAAGTTGAATAACATACTTGTATGAGTAATTAGGTCAATAAAATTTAGTTTGATCTACTATATCATAATAAGAGAAACAAATGGGAGTTTTCACTTTAACTCTCATTAATTCATTATATCCATTTGTAGGATTTGATACATTCTTTTATATGAAATATATGTCAAACTAGTATGTATTGATATCTTTTCTCAAATTTTTCCTACACAGGTCTTCCCTAGACCATGGACCACCAACTTGGTATCCTGCAACAACGTCGACATGTGGAACGTGCTTTTGAGAACCTAGAATCGTGCTATATTTTTAGGAATGGCAATTGAAATGAGGTCCTCTACCACGACTTTACAATTCTATGGGCTAGATGAGGGCATATCATGTATATGGGAATTTAGAAGATATTACATCTAATACTTGTATACATGACATTGTTTTATGGTTGTGTCAATCACGTTTAGATGTATATCTCATACTATGTAACATGAAACACTTGGTCATTGAAGTTTTCATGATGGGTGGAAATGATCTAATGCCCACATCAACTCATTGGACTGATGAAATAACACCATATATGATGAAAAGGTTAGAACCTCATGGTTTTGAGTTGATCAAATAGGTCATCTGTGTGGGGTAGCATATACTTATTTTTAATGGTAGCCTAATTTATCATTTTGTGATCAATGCACATGTGAAATGATCCGTCCTTCTTTTTCACAAAAAGAACTCATTATTGGGTCAGATGAATCCCTTTTTTAGGAGTTCCTGTAGTTGTTTATTCAACTTGAACAACTTGGTGGGGGCCATCCTATAAGGGCCCTAAGAGATTGGTTTGTCCTAGGAGATAGCTCTATGGAGAAATCCACTTCTCTTTCGGAGAGTATGCCTAGCAAGTCATCCAGAAACACATCAGCATAGTACCTGACTACCTCTATTTCCTCTAAGGGTCACACCTAAGGTTCTGGGTCAGTCACTACAACTGGAATGCAAAACAACCTTTAGCTACCATCTATTTTGCATTCATGGAGGACACATATAGACTGGTCGAGGCATCCTTCCTTCCTCAAATGGTAAAATTCATGGAGGACACATATATACTGGTCGAGGCATCCTTCCTTCCTCAAATGGTAAAAGGTGAATAGCATGGCCTCTCTATTGTTATTTTTATCTACCTTTGCACTATAGTTATAAAGCAAATCCATTCCTATAATGACATTGAAATCATTAATATCAAGGAGGATAAAGTTGATAGGGAGTTCATTATTCATATACTTAATAGTGATGACTGATGTCTTTTATAGGGATTAGAAGATATGGCCACTAGGGGTGGTGACTTCCAAAATGTATCCTAAGTTCTTGAAATTTAAACAAAGTATAGTTGTAGCAAGTTGCAAAGTGGAAGTGTTGGTAGAACTAGAATCAAATACAACTTTGAATTTATGTCCCATGATTTCAAGTAGTCCTATATTTTATCCATGATAGTCAAAATCTAATATTTATTTCTATGGTTGAGAATAGAAAATGGGATTCGCAAGGATGGTTACCTTCTATGTGTTGATTTGCATTGACCTGAGCTTCCTCATTATCAATGGTGAAAAATTAGGCCTATTGACGTTCTCATACAATTGTAGCTTCCCCTAGTTGGGCCTCCATTGGGCCTGGTCGTTGTAGGGTAGGGAAGGGACAGTAGGCCTAGTAGTGTCCCTCTTACTGGAAGAGATAACACACTCTCTTCTCAAAGAAACATCTACTATGGTGATTCCTCCCACAGGTACGCCATCCATGATTGTGAATCTTATTACAGGGTTTTCCTCTCCCTCTATTTATGTCCCTTCCATTTTTAAGGCATTGTGCCCTTTATTATCATTTCATGGAGTAGAAACAACTTTAGTGTACCCTAGATGCCCCTTGGGTGGGTTCTGAGTAGACATGACAATCCTCTCCATATCTAATGCGAAGTCAAGGGCCTTAGTCAAGTTTAAAGGTTCTCTATACATTACATGGGGTTTCAACTGGGAGTATAGACTCTTGATGAAGTGCTTCACTTTTTGCTCCTCAATCAACATGTAGGAAAATCACTCTAGGAGTCAGAACTTCTGAAAGTAATCTACCACTGACATTTTGCCTTAATAGAGGAGTATGAACTATTTCCCCTTTTCTTCTTGGCAGAGCTGGGGACAAACCTCAATGTGAAGATGGTGCACAAAAATACCTAAGGCATAGGTTCATAAGGGTCTCAATTAGTGATGTTGTTTTCCGACAATAGCTTTGTGGCTCCTTCGAGGAGGTGAGCGACAAAGAGGACCTTCCAGTTGGGTTGCACCTCCAATACGCAGAAGCCATTCTCCACATCCAGGTGCCAGCCATCTACCTTATTAATGACTTCCATCATGTCTTCTCCTCAAAACTTATATATGTTCAGCTTGAAAAAGTCAAGGATTGTATCTCCAAGACGAGGTCGGACAAGTTGAGGTTACCCATTTTCATCTCTAGTAATGTATCTGAGGGCTAAGGCACTAATGGCCTCAATGAGTTTCTTTTGTTGTTCCAACGAAAGAATTTTAGTGGTGTGGATCACCACTTGTCCGACCACAGGAACATAGCTCGGTCCACCAGCATGGGAGATGTCATCCTCGACTTGTGTTAGCTTTTTGATATAGGTTCATCCTCAGGGTCATGGCCATATTTTGGGTTCAAAATTTCAAAGTGGATGACCTTGTGTTTGGGAACTTCCTCAACGGAGGTCTCCTCTGGCCTTTTCCACTTCTTAGAAAATTCACCTTCCATGGCTCTCTTCCTGTTCTTTGAGGAAACCTTCTTCCTACTAGGGATCTTCTTGTCTTGGTTGTCCCAGCGTCTGTCGCTGGCAATGACTGTTGTCTTGATGTGGGCCATATTGTTTAATAATAAGCTAATCTCAATTATATGATTAAGGCATCTAAAGAACCTTAATAACGTACATACTATCTTGGCTACATGCATTAGGTATGATTTGATAGAGTATGCCTTAGCTCAAATAATCATAACCCTAACCTCTCATAAGGGAAGTAGTTGTTGGGTCCCTAGATTTTCGTGAGAGAATCAGGGGGTAGAGAAGGGAGGAACTAAAGATGAGAAGAATAGCCTAGATGTGTTTTACTTTTGGAAAAATCTTATAACTTTGTCTAGGAAGGATTCACATATGCCTGGGAGTCAAGAAAGTTTTTCCATCCCCCAGGTCATGATCCGCTAAACACCATCATCTTGTATAATGTTCTAATAATTTTGTTAGGCTTGATTAAGTTTTTTAAAATTTACTAATTATTAAGGTTAAATGGTAAACATGGGATCGAATACCAAATGTAATGACCCACTCCCAATGTTGTCCCCAATTAAGGCATACCAGGAGGATAAGAGAGATTATCATAATTATAGGATCTGGATTTAGCAAGTAACCAACAACAATTAGTAATTTCATTGAATTGAAAAGAGTTTGATATTAATATGAAGATAGAATCTCCTCAAGGGGGTTACATGGAAAGGAAAACTAGTGTTGAAACATAAAGTAAATCTTTCTATAAATACTCGAGTCAACTTTAGTCATCTTCTCATTTTATACCATCTTTTCTGAATGTCTATATCTTCAGATAATTTGTATTTTAAAATAAAATGTCAATAATCAAAGTGCGCTCAGTATATCACTATATTGAGTATGTGGTGCAAGAAAAATATGTGCATGTAAATGTAACAACATAAACAACCATATCAACAATTATTATGAAATCATTTAACATGCAATATATGTTATAACTTGTCAAACCATAATTGTTCAGTCTCTGCATTATACCCTCTCGTGAGGTCCTGTCCTTGTAGTGGACACACATAACCTTCCCTTTCAGTCTGGGTATTCTATTGGCCTTCTCATCTGGGCTTGACCTATTGGTGACCTTCCCTTTTGAGCTTGGTATCTTATTGGCCTTCCTATCTGGGCTTGACCTAATGATGACCTTCCCTTCCAGGCTTAGTCACCAGTCATGTCCATAATGAATTTTCTCTCTTTCAACCATCCGCATTTAGCATCTTGGGTGTGAGTAGGTTATGTTCATATATGGCGATACAGATAGGGCCTTATAGTTTGTAGGTAAGTAAATAAACAAAAAGTGGGTTAATAGAAACACATTCCTAAAACTTCAGAATACGTTGGAATTCGATAAACGCGGGTATCCATAAGTAACCACATACGTTTCTTCAGGAGTGACTTAGCTTCGAAGAAAACAAGTGCATGTTCAATTAGCCAAGTAATCAACCTATAATTAATGTTTAACATCTATGTACTACTTTTATGTTCACTAATTTCCCTTACGTGTGATTTGGTCTTTAAGTTTGGGTTTTAGGGTCAATTCAATATTACATTAGTTTAGGATACACAAACCCTAATTATCAAATATATAGACTTTTGAACTTAGGAAATCATCATTTGCAACATGTGAACCCTTTATCTTAGATTAGATCCAATTGTACTTTTTTATCAAATTAGACAAACTTTATTGATTAGGATTAACTATCAAGGTATGATTATCAATTCATAAAAATTAGGATTTTCATGTATTAAAAATTATCATAGCATGCACTACTATATACTTTTGCGAATGGGAATAGAATTGGGAAATGAAATCTATTTTATTAGATTATATACATTACTCTGATCAAATTTGTATGAATATTCAATATCTTTTGACCTACCAATAATTTACTAGAAATATTTCAAGATAACTCTATTTGCACAGGGTTTGCCATGACAATAGTTGGCTACATTATTCACCACGTTGTGGGGCCAGGGCCTAGCCAATCATTTCATGACACCTTAAAACTCCGCACTTTTGTGGCAGGGGTGTAACACGGGTTAAAAGACTAGTATGACCCTTACCTTACAACAACAAACCTGAGGGTGGATAGGTAAAATCACATGTACATGTATCTAACCTCCATTGTCTCATGCTTGCAAACAAAGCTATGGGTGAGCCAACTTGGTCGCTGACTATGGGCAACTAAGTGCCAGAGAGACTATTGTTGGTGCATGGCCCTTTGTAGGTTTTCATGGAATCCAAATGCAGTCTTGGTTTAGGCTGGTGAGGGTAGGAATTGAGAAGGCAAGGACGGCTACTCGTTGACGTACAAGGAACCAGAGCAAAGAATAGAAGGCAAGATGGAAGGTCTCGCTAGGTTTTTCCTTTGCTGCACATCCTTTAGAATCCTAGCTTCGAGTCTAAGAACTAAGAAGTATATATATATATATATATATATATATATATATATATATATATATATATATATATATATATATATTTGTGTGTGTGTATAGGGAGAGGCTATGGGGAGGTGTCGAATGTCATTAGATGAGCTTAAAGCCAAATTGACAAAATTGGGGAAACTCAATACCTCACAACATAGGCAAAAAAGAGGATACTCCAATTTGTGGAAAGGTTTTGTGGCTGTCATGGATGAGAGAGAGAGAGGTGAAAGAAGGGAAGGGTGGTATTGTAGCCCAACTTTCCTTGTCCAACCGAAGGAGGAAGACCAACTGGAACACAGTCGATCTTAGATCAAACAGTCAGAAGGCCGTGTGACCTGTAGAGGGTCAGGCCTATCTTTTCCAGGTCACTTTAAATGTGATTGATAATAGAAATTTACTAATTAATCACTCACTATATGGAAACTTGTATATCGATATCTCTCTCATCTCTTCTCTGGCTGGATCTGATTTTAAAGGGAACTTCATAATGATGTATTTTTGTTGGGAAAAGTTGTGCAGAATACAAAAAGTTAATTTCCTTTTCCATGCCTCCAAAGTATATACTTATTTTAATTATTTAAGGCATGTAGCTACTCCTTTCCTATCCAAACTTGAAAAGTAATCATATTTGGTACATTTTTATGTTGGGTGGAAAGTAGGGCTAAATTAAGTCTATTGGTTACCTTCAACTTGTTTTTTAAGAAATTCAAGACAATATTGTATATTAATTATCAATTATTTATTATTCTTGGGAAGTCCTAGATATTTATGTTTTCCTTCACTTCTTTAACCATGAAACAAAAAATAGATTTTTTGAAAACAACAAAATACACAAAATCCTTTGTTACTGAGGACATTTCATTTCTAACCCCAAATTGTAAAACTAAACATAGAAATTCAAGGCTTTTCTAACACAACCTAATTAATACAATATTTGTATCCAAATATATATAAATATACATGAAAAATTCTTGTCATAACATATTGAAACTTCACCAGATGAGTTGTCCACACTAGAGCTAGAGGTACAAGGATGCATGCCAGGGCTTGTGCTGGGAGTGGGCAAGGTAGAAGGACAAGGGCATGTTGTTGCTTAATTATTTTTATTTTTTCACATTATTTCTTTTGCAGATCATGGCATCAAAGAAGGTATTATCCACATATTAATATGTGCATCATCTTAGATTTATGTTTCCCAATCACAATCGGTGATTATGCATGTGCATATTTGGATTGCATTCTTTTAGTTGTATGGTAATTATTTTGCATACATTAAAATTATAACAAAAGTTGTGTCTTTTGTATTTAACTATTATCCTCATTGTATTACAAATAAGTCAAATTAATTAGAATGAGACGATAAGCATAGTAAGCAAAAAGAAAGCTTAGTCACAAAATTATGTGGATGACAAGTAGTAAATGTAATTATTAAGTGTGAAACTTGAGATAAGTCTATTGTTAATTGTGTAACATTGTTTCAGCAGATGTGTGATTAAACTATTTGTATATATAAATTTTGTATTAATCATCAGGTTGTTACATATTTAAGATGAAATTTTTTAAAATTGAAAACATACATGAAGTTTGAATCGATTGAGACACATGTGTCTGAATACAAGAAGCAGTAAGCCAATGTGCCTTCTATGGGTACTCGTTGGACCAATATGTTGACCTAAAGGTTATACATTGTCCATATTTTGATAATGACTTAAGCATTCCATTCATATGTATCTAGTATCTGTATTCAAGATTGATTTCAGGTGTTAGGTACATGAAAAGGATCAAAAAATCAAAAGCCCTAATTTGCTCAAGTTCAAGTCAAAAGCTATACAAGTGTGTAATTTTGGAAATCTATGTAAACAACTTTAGAAGATTTTTTAATCACTTGTATTGATGAATTGGCTTGTAACTAAGATGAGAAAATTGATTGGGACACTTAACACCAAGTTTTAATCACTTTAGATGCACTTTAGAAAATTGATCACAGACAGTCAATCGGTCGAGTTCCAATCTCAACTGATCCTCCTGGATCAATTCTCTGAAGAGGGCATCGGTCGAGTTGTGTTTTCGCATAACTCGTCTGATGGGGTTACTGACCAAACACAACTTTCATTGGTTGGCTGAGTTTCCTCAAAACAAACTCGACCGATGGTTTGAAAATTGGTTTTGTCTTTTACCCTATCGGTCAAGTTACCTTTATTGAAACTCGACCGATTGCACTGTATGGAATTTGTAGAAAAAGTGATTGTGACCGTTGGTGTGTTATTTGATCAAAAATAGAGTCATTTCTTTGAACAAAAACAGCTATATTTCGTCCCTAAGTGTCTCACAACTCAAAGGGGCACCCTCAGCTATAAATAGGACCTCTTGGAGTTCATTCCAAGGTTGCTCATTCACTACATGCTTGGTCCTAGCTTAGTTGAGAGTGTTCTAACCCTTTGAGCCCCTTTCTCTCTCTACCTTCAAGTCAAATTTGTGAGTATGAGTGAGATAGGTTCCTTTGTAAGAGAGCTACTCCATGTATTGATGTAAATCTCTCCACCACCATCTTCCTACCCCCTTTCCTTATTGAAGAAAAGGCAGAACATCTTCTCCGAGTGAAGGAGAAGGAGTTTTTGTTCTTCAAGGTTGAAGAAAGCATGGTGTTCCAGATCTCCAAGTGAAGGAGATAGGCAAGGCAAATGTTGTAGAAAGATAGGTAATTCCTTAAAGGCCGAAGACTTAAAGAAGGAGTGGGTAAGTCCATGTTGATGGATGAAGACTCCATGGTTCAAGTGGGTAAGCTCCTTCTATAGGTTGAAGATCCTTGCTTGAGGTACTAATCCCTTGGATGCATGTGGTTTTATCTTGTAATCTTATGATGGAATATAAGAGTACCAAGATTGCAAAGTCCTAGAGCCTGAACCACTCTAGGTAGTGGACTAACTCACTTCAAGTTTGAAGTGTGGAACCACTCTAAACCACTTTGTCCAAGTGTATTCTCTTCCTTGTCTCTCACCCCTGCTATGCATGATAGTTAGGTTCTCAAATTGGATGAATGTTTAAGTTTATGCACTTAATATAATTTGGTGGTCTAATTTGTCTTGTGAGAATTGTGAAGCTCTATTCACCCCCTCTAGAGCCCTTGATCCAACACAATATGTGTTGCACTAGACCACATTGCTCCCTCTAAAGAGCATTGCATTCTGGATAGTGAGGCATTTCATCGAGAGAGGGGCATTATCTCCCAGGAGGGACATATTGTTCTCATAAGGAGTAGCATGACTTACTCCACGATACTCGAGAGTAGCAACTTGTCACCAGAAAACTACATCTTGACATATATATTTTTGAGACATAATAAATTTATTAATGACATTTTAATATTGTTCCCAAGATAAGATATGTATTAAACATCTTTCAGAGCTACATTTTGTTGGATATTCATATGTAGGACATGAGGCATCATTATATATCTTTTTGGTGTGATTAGTCATTATAATTCATTTTGTCCATCATGTTGGGATTATTAGATGGGGTTTCAATGTTTCTTGTTGATGCTATCTTTCCTAATGATCAAAACATTATTTTTGGTCATCATCTTACCAAACCATGAATTATACCTAATTCATCATCATCATCATCTAAGCCTCAGTCCCAAGTATGTTGGGGTCGGCTATATGGATCCATTATTTCCATTCAGCTATGTAATGGCCATGTTCTTGTTGAGATGTAGAGATTCAAAATCTCTCTTTATAAGCGCATCCCATGTTAATTTAGGTCTTCCTCTTCTTCTATTTATTGTGCTTGACTCAATAGCATTGCTTCGTATAGGCGCATTAGTCGGTCTGCTTTGCACATGTCCATACCATCTGAGTCGACCCTCGTTCAACTTGTCCTCAATACTCGCCACTCCCACTTTATTCCCGATATAATCATTTCTCAAGCGATATTTTCATCTTCCCACACATCCATCTCAGCATACGCATTTCAGCCACGTTCATCTTGTTGAGACTTTATTTCTTCACTGCCCAACATTCATTCCCATAGAGCATAGATGGTTGTATAGTTGTTCTATAAAACTTACTTTTTAACCAGAGAGGCATCTTCCGATCACATAACATCTAGTTGCACTCCTCAATTTCAACCATCCTATAGTGATCCTGTAACAAATCTCATTTTGGACATCCCCATCTGTTTGAATAATAGAACCCAATTAACGAAATTTATCACACTTTGGTATATCTACTCTATCCAACTTGGATCCATCATGCACACTTCGGGATTGACTGAAATTGGAATGCATATACTCAATTTTACTCCTGCTAATCATCAATACATTTGATTTTAGTGCCTTTCTCCACCGTTCAACTTTATCATTTAATCCATCTTTAGTTTCGTCAATCAAAACAATATCATCAGCAAATAACATACACTAAGGAATATCATCTTGAACACTCTTTGTCATCTCATCTATAATAAGAACGAACAGATATGGGCTGAGTGTGGATCTTTGGTATACCCCAACTGTGATAGGAAAAGTTGGTGTCTCTCCTCCAGTAGTCTTCACACTTGTTGTAGAGCTATCATACATGTTTTTGATCAAGTCCATGTATTGGATTGGCACACCCTTTTTGTTCAAAACCATCCACAACACTTCTCTAGGTACTCGATTATATGCCTTTTCCAAATCAATGAACACCATATAAAGATCTCTTTTGCTTTCTCTATATTTCTTCATAAGCCTCCTTATCAGGAAAATAGCAGCTCCAATGAAAATTTTGTAAGGATCTATGTCATAGAAAGAGTGACAATTTTTATGGCTGGCTGTCAACGTGCCACCAACCCTCCTCCTTTACCCGGGCTTGGGGCCGGCTATATTTGCTCAAAATGTACGAAAGCATAGGCGGAGTTAGGAATGATACCTAACAATACCCAAAATCAAACAACAAAACGTACACAAGCATATCCACGTCACTTTTTTTGAAAACTTTTTAAAAACTTGAATATCCACATGATTTGATTCCACAAAAACACATGCCGCACGCAAGGTGTGTACCTTTGGAAATTTTACATAGACGCAAGAAATCGACGGGAAAGCGAAATAAGATATTGTTATGCAGTCATCCCGAAAATTAACGTCAAAATATTGAAGTACACAAGATTCCTAAGCACAATATGCGATGCGTCACCATCTAGCATCCCAAATACAAAGTTATAGTTACGGTAATGCTCGAATAACTCATGGTGACCCAGGTAAAAGCTGAGACCATGTTGGAGATGTTTCATCGGATTTGCAGCTTGATGTCTCCTCCACATGCTCAATCCCATCCTCCACATTGCCTTCCAATGATTCATTGGGTGTGCCGGCTGACACGTGGTGCTGTAGTGCTAAATTGAGGCTCCATAGTACTTCTTCCATAGTGGGTCTGTCACCATGGTGGCTGGCGGTGCACCTATAGGCTGTGTCGGTGAACTTGATGAAACAGCTCGGAGCAATCCTCCCTCTGAGAGCTGGATCCACGATATCTTCAAGCGTTCCCTTCTCATAGCAAAGGCGAGACCAATTGGCAAGGTGCACTTGCTCCTCAGGTAGGCTTGTATCATAAACTAGGCGCCCACAAAGCACTTCGAATAACACCACACCGAAAGAGTATACGTCAGACTTCATCGTTAGCATCTGCGTCTGAAAATACTCCGGATCTAGGTAACCGACGGTGCCAACCACAATCGTGGTCTCTGAGGAATCTGCATCGGGCGCCAAAGTCTTGCTGGCCGTAAAGTCACCCAGCTTTGCACCCCAGTTCTCATCCAGCAGGATGTTGCTTGTCTTGACATCCCTGTGGATGATCGTTTCTCTAGCGCCAGTGTGCAAGTAGTGCAAACCCCTTGCTACCCCAATGCAGATCTCTAGTCGTTGTCGCCACCCCAGTATGGGGCCTCGTACATACTTGTGCAGGTATTGGTAGAAGGATCCATTGGCCATGTAATCGTACACCAAGATCAGTTCTTCTCTATCATCACAGTAACCAATCAAAGAGATCACATGTGTATGTCGCAGTTTGGATAGTATATGGATCTCGTTCATAAACTCGCGTATCCCATTACCTTCAGCGCGGCGAACGGCTAGTTGAATTTCTGTCACCGTGGACTTATCGGCTGGGTGGATGATACCCTTGTAAATCCTCACAGAGGGCCCGTCTGAAATCAACAGGCTGTGATCAAAGCCTTGTGTTGCTTCCCTAATCTCGGTGGAGGTGAATCTTCGGCAGACATCTGCAGCGAGCAAAGTTCTCACCGTCTGCTCTCTCGTCCGCCTTGGTTTTCGTTGAAAGAAGCTGACGAACCTACCGAGCAAGCCCCCTGTCATTAAGGAAACCTTCTTTGGGGTCGCACGATTTAGGGTGGCGCGGTTCCTCTGTGCAACAGGCAAAGCTTAGATTTCTGTTATCAATGAAGGGTTACAAATTAGAAATAAGGATATTTCACAAATATCGGAGTTAGAAGAAGAGATTTACCCACACGAAGATGCAGCCTTAACAATTAACCGACGTTAGTCCAACCTAAGGAACGCGAGATGATGACTGATCACCAGAGGTAGATCGCGTAGTACAGAAAATAGGTTAAGTGGAAGATTGCCAGATGTTGATCATGCCCACAATCATTATCTCTTTATAGCCATTTTCTACAAGTGAGCAAGCAAAAATCCACACACTATTCAAAATTGTGGTGAAAGAAAAACTCGGCGTCGACGGTTGGGCCGGTCGAAGCGCGCCAACAGAAGATCTTTTTCAACCTCATTTCCTCTTCTATAAAGTCGTTGAGCGATGTTGTACTTGTGATCACGACCACTTTTTATATTCAACGGCTGTCGCATGTGTCCGTTACATCTCCGTCGTCCGTGTGGGACTTCTTCTGCCATTTGACGTGGGAGATGGTTTGTTGCGGATGTAATGACATAAGTGCCTAACGACAACTTTGACCACGTTAAAGTAGTGCGCAAGTATATATGTCTCTTTGGGGTCGCATTCTACAAACAAGAAAACCCATTTAATATGCATTCTAAGATCTATACATATCTCTATATTTCCGTGGTTTACAAAAACTATGCACTCATGCGTGTGTGGTTTAATATTTTGATATATGTGGGAACAATAGACTCAAGCGATTGAGCGAACATGATGAACATGTACCTCACAAAGACACATAGTTTATGTGGTTCGTCCAAAACGGCCTACTTCACGGACAGAGGCAAATTCTTCACTGGATAATACTAGATTACAAGATAGAGCTCCTACAGAAACATAAAGGCGACAGGCAATAGCCAACTACCTAAAGTCTAACCGACAGGCCTTATTTACATGCCTCAAGAATGTAGAATCCAGGATAGAAAAAGTTCGAAAATTGAGCTGTAGAAATCAAATTCAAGGCAGAGAATCACACAATATTTAGCACTCAAGACATGGCTAAACTTTTTTTGTTGACGAAAGTACATATCTGCAATTGTTATCGTACTTAGCTTAACTATAAACGCTTTAAATTTTGTAATCTCGTGTATTCGGCATTTTCTGACATATTCAGACTCTTTATATATATATATATATATATATATATATATATATATATATATATATATATATATATATATATATATATATATATATATATATATATATATATATATATATATATATATATATATATATATATATATATATATATGGTTAAGCCAGGAGGTCATCTATTCACCTCACCCTCCTCATGTGAGCACAAAGGTCAAAAAGAACAACTCCTGGTTATAAGATGCAGGTGGCAGCCCGAACAACACAAAAAAAGACATCCCACCAAGGGCATACAGAACACACACCCACATCACTACAAGAAAGATCAATCAAGTGTATCTCAACACCACATAAGGGGTCTCATTCTTCTCAAGGTTAAGCATACCCCTAATTCTAGGGGGCAATCTTCTCGGATCAGAGATCACTATTGGGTCATAGTGATGGCTACCCCATTTTCCAAAGAATCTGGGTATCGAGTTTAGAGACATGTGCACAAGGGATCCCAAAATGTCTTCCTCTTCAATGTATCTTCTGATCTCCTTTACAACAGATTCTAACCTCCATGGGATAGGATGTGTGCCCCACACAAGGTTGAAGAGTTGTGCATTGTCAACCTCAATGGTTGTAATCCTCAAATTCTGAATCTCTGCGAATCTGAGACTAACCACAATAGCTTGAAGCAAAGCGCTGTCCAGGTCTTCAGCCGTTAGCCAAGTTCTAGTAACTTGACAGACTTTCGCATGGTGGTTTCTGATAACACTGGCCATCCACCATCTCATGCTTCCAATCGGATCTCTTTCTTTTCCAACCGATACATTTAGCTTAAGGCTGTGAATGTCTGGCTTATTCCATCTCAGTAGAGCAATCTCCTTGATCACATATCTAGGGTCGGCCACACCATACTCATTGAGTCTGAGATGTACCTCAGGGTTTGAGAAAGCACGAAAGGTTTTCTTCTTAAGCATGATATTCAACTGGTCAGTCATCAAACGGATCTCATTCTCAATAGGTCTAGCTATACCATCAAATCTAGCTCTGCATCTCCACTTCCACAAGCAGTATGGGATGAGGGTCACCATACAGGCCGCTATCCATGTAAGCATGTCGCCAGATCTGCCATTGGAGCAAAGGGTCACTAGCTCGCCTTTGTTCAGTGGCCTCATCATGTCCGTAATGGACTCGAAAACCTCCCAGAAACTGGACGCCATCTGTCCAAGAAAAACAACATGTTCAGTGTCCTCCGTGCAGCGCTCATTGCAGCACTCACACCTAGATGCCAACTGAATATGGCATCTACGGATGTTCTCATCCGTTGGAACAGTGTGGTTCATCATTTTCCAAATAAAGGCACATTCCTTTGGGGCATTAATACTCCAGATCTTGCTGTCTGCACACAAGGAGGATGCGTTATCAGTTGTGAGGATCTTCTTCGCTGATTTGATCGTAAACGCACCCATCCGCTCAGGACTCCACACAATCATGTCCTCATCATCAGTAATCTTTTGCCTTGCCTTCTTGATCAGTTCAACGCCGTCATCAGTTAGGACATGTCCGAGAGCCACCCAGTCCCACCCGTCATCATCAATCCAGAAGTCGCGGACGTAGAAGGCGTGGTTTCTGTCACTGTGAAGTCTCGCATAATCGAACAGCCTATCCTCACACCAGAGAGCGTCCCAGAACGGGATCATCCCTCTTCCAACAATCCACCTACACCACGGGACCACGGAGGGGAAGCCGTTCCACACTTGTTTCCAGTAGGGAGAGGCCGTAGATCTGTACTGGAGATGGCTAGGATAATTGGCCGCCCTACTAGGAGCTCGATTGGAGTATTTTCCATTACAGAATCTGGCCCACACCGAATCTATAGAGATGAGCTCCCAGCAAGCTTTGGCAACGAAGGCGTCGACAATGATACGAATATTCGGTAAGTTCAGACCCCCATGCTCAAGCGGCTTGGCCACCTTGGACCAACTAACCCAACCTTTCCTATGGTTGTTGTCCCGATCCGCCCAGAGAAATTTCTTGAGCATGCAATCTATACGATCAGTCATCCCACGGGGAATACCAATGGCAGCAGCAGTGTACACAGTGGTGGACGAGAGGACGTGAGCGATCAACACCTTACGGCCAGCGAAGGAAAGGAGCCTCGATCTCCATGAGGCAATCTTCTGGTTTATCTTCTGGATCAGGTAATCAAAGTCGTTCAGCGTACTTCTACCAAACTTGATCGGGACACCAAGGTAAGTGGGCGTCTCCGTTGTACTGTCAATACCAAGGGCCACAACAACATCACTAGAGATTGCAGTACATTTACTACCCACAACACACAGCGATTTGTTTCGATTGATCAGCTGTGTCGTAGCTTGCTCATAGTCCATGAGGATCTGTTTAACAGTAGCCAGTGTAGATGGTTCAGCAATGAGGAAGAGCATAATATCGTCCGCATAGAGCATATATATATATATATATATATATATATATATATATATAGAGAGAGAGAGAGAGAGAGAGAGAGAGAGAGAGAGAGTCAGGCTAGAATACACTCGAGTGTACGAATCGCACGAATACACTCAAGTGTGTTTGCATATCAAGACTATTTTTTGCAAAATGTAAACCATTGATC
>OY856410.1:1391328862-1391331362 GCA_963693085.1 Alisma plantago-aquatica
AGGAAAAACAATAAATCAACCTAAACCAAAATAATAAGGGTGGCTCCTATAAATAAAATTTAAAATATCTTTTTATTTTGTTCTTGGATATGACAATCCTTTTCAACCAATATTATTGTTCTAGATTAGAAAGGATATTGAATAGCCTCTTTAAATATGCATTTTGACATAATTACTCATCTACTTTTATTTGAATTCTTTTAAATAACATAATATTGTTTATAATCTATATAAAACTACGATGTCAACATGAAAGGTGTTATTTCGTTCTCTTAATCACCTCCAACGATTTGTTTAATGTCCTTGTTCATTTTTCAAGAGAAAAATAAACCAAACAAAACCTAAAATAATAAGTATGGAAACTCCTTTTCAATCAATATTGTTGTTCTAGATCAGAAACGATATTCAATAGTCTCTATAAATATCCAATTTGTGATTTGATTTTTTATATGTTTGAAATAAATACTCATGTGCTTTTATTTGAATTATTTTGAATAATGAAAAATATATTTAAACAATGTCAACATGAATGGTGGAACTTATTTCGTTCTCTTAATCATCTTCAATAACTTTTTTAATGTCATTGTTCAGTTTTCAAGAAAAAAAACCAACCGAAACCAAAAATAATAAGCATTGACTTTTATTTTAAAAATTATATGGAAATTACTTTTAAATCAATATTGTTGTTCAAGATTAGAAAGGATATCCAATAGTCTCTTTAAATATCCAACCTATGATATAGATTTTTTTAAATATGTGTGGAATAACTTCTCACATATTTCTATTTAAATTCTTTTGAACTATGGAAAAATGTTTACACTATAATACTAAACTACGATTCAACATGAAAGATGTAATTTATTTCATTCTCTTAATCATATTCAATAATTTATTCAATGTCATTGTTCATTTCTCAAGAGAGAGAACATCAATGAAAACCAAAAATAATAAGGATTAACTTTTATAAATAAAATTTAAAGTATCTTTTTACTTTATTGTTGAATATGAAAGTTCCTTTTCAGTCAATATGATTATTCTAGATTAGAAAGGGTATCCAATAGTCTCTTTAAATATCAAAATTTCCATATTGAATTTTTTAAATATGTGTGAAATAATTACTCATGTACTTTTATTTGAACTCTTTTAAATAATAGAAAAATGTTTACAATATAATAATAAAACAACAATGACAACATGAATGGTGTAACTTATTTTGTTCTTTTAATCATCTTCAATATTTTGTTTAATATCGTTGTGCATTTCTTAAGAAAATAATAAACCAACCACAAACAAAATAATAAGGATTGATTTTATAAATAAAATTTAAAATATCATTCTACTTTGTTATTCAATATAAAAATTCATTTTGAATCGATATTGTTTCTCTAGGTTAGGAAGGATATCCAATAGTCTCTATAAATATCCAATTTTGCGATATTGATTTTTTTAAATACATGTGAAATATCTAGTCATATAATTTTATTTGAATTCTTTTAAATTACTAAAAAATGTTTATAATATAGTACTAAACTACGATGTCAACATGAAATGTCTAACTTATTTGGTTCTCTTAATCATCTTCAACAATTTGTTTAATGTCACTCTTCATTTCTCAAGAAAAAAATAAACCAACCAAAACAAAAATAATAAGGATGGAGTTTTATAAATAAAATGATATTTTAGTTTCATATTGGATATGAAAATTCATTTCAAATCAATATTGTTTCTCTATATTAGAATGGATATCCAACCGTCTCTTCAAATATCCAGGACATAACGATTTGGTTTGGAAAAGGTATTTTTGAAAGTTATCCATAGAGACAAGTAAGAATTATCTTTTCTTATTCCAATATGTGTGATATTATTTTATAAAACTGAACTTTTTCCATGCTATTAAACATTATAGTGATTGGTTTAGTTATAATTAACCTCAGGAGACATGTTATGTTTTTTTGCTTATTCTAACTCGGGTAATAATGTTTCTAGAATGAAAAACTTCCAGGATGCTATTAGACTTACATGTGATTGGTTTTAGTTTTTACTAATCCTTAGAAATAGAAGTAAATTTTCTTTACTTGTTCCAATATGGGTGGTATTACTTCTAGAAAAAAACTTCAGGGATGCTATTAAACTTATATATGATTGATTTTAGTTAAAAATTAGTTTATTACATGCAATATAATTTCTTCAAAGATAAAAAAACTACTTTAGAACGACTAATGTAATTATAATTTTTCAAACTTTGTGAGTATACCGTTACCTAAAATGTGGTTGTCTTTAATTTACTTTATGGCCAGATAGAAATGTAATCCAACTCCTACATGCAAATTCATATCATTAACTTTTACAATGACGTTTATGATATCATTATATTTCTTTTACTATTCAGCGCATGTCCATAAATTAGAGCAATAGTTCATAACAATCATTAATTAACCTAAAATCATAAAAGGAGACAACAAGGAATAAGATGTAAGCAGTACCACTCCTATCTTTGTCA